>JALMQS010000066.1:3156361-3175463 GCA_024734495.1 Forficula auricularia | reverse complement strand
ATCTGTTATTTCTCATGGGTTGAATTACCCGATTGGATATAGTTAGATATATATTCGTTTTGTTGTTATAGTAAGCTGATCACATAACAAACGATTCGTCTATATCCAATAGGGTAATGGAACTCATTAGAAATAACAAATAAATTATTATAATTAAAAACTAATGATGAAAAGTTAAACTTTCGAAACTATAGTCTCAAACAAATAAATGATGTATATACATATTTTTACTAGTTATATATAGGATATATGTTTATTTGCATCAAGCTGAAGACACCATCAGTGATTTCTTTTTATAAAACAAATATATCTACTAAGATTTATGATTGAAATAGGGCTTAATTTTTTTCTTATTGAAAGATTTATAAAAAATTATAATTTATTTTGAAATTAAAAACTGAAAAATTATACTAATATATGCAATAAAATTTTATTGTTAATTTTTGTTCATCTGTTCATTAGAATATTAATCGAATAATTATCGAATCAAAAAATATTGAAAACTTAGATTAGATTGTTCAATAAAATATGCAAAATCATCCCACGTATATATATAGAATCGATATTAATTTATTAGGAATCGTAAATCAATCAATTCTAAAGTTTTAGATTAAATTTTTAATCTTTTTTCTCTCTTTAATGAAAAAATGGTACGTATATGTATGTTGATATTGAGTTATTAAATTTTGTTTTCTATAGCATAAATAATCTGTATAATTTGAATTTCCAATATTTACTTAGTTTTTTAGAAAAAAAAAATTTAATTGATATGTACCTAATGAATGAATATAAAGCAGAATGGAAATCTCATTATTTATCTTTAATTTCTAGCATTGAGATAACGTTGTTTACTTTTATACTTTCGAATCAATGGAAGACAGTCATCAAATCGTTTGAGAATAACTAAAACAGTACTAGAACAGAAAACTTTTTTTAATTTCATTAAAAACTATATTAAAAGGTAAGTACAATAAACAAAACATGGTCCTCATACAAGGAACGAATTACATCATTTCCAGTGCATTATAAACGAGAAACTTTCGTAAAATGAACTACTCAAAAAATCTTGTGTAACTAGAAGAAATAACATTTTAATTGATCCTTAAGGTATTTTCCGATAAGATGGCGGTTGGTGGCTTTTCAACCAGGGGATGCTGTCCTAAAAAGTACCCTTCTTTTTTTGAAATTTTATTTTTTTGCAAATTTCATCAAATACAGCCTCATTTTCGTTATTTTTAAAATTTATAATTAGATTTTTTTTAATATATTTTGGGTCCTTCGCCCCAAACGGATATTGCTTTGTGTGAGTGAGGGTAGGAGTCAGGAATTAAATAATCTTGTGACTTAAACTCCGCAGTCCCTGAGATGGAAATCGGCCATCTTCCACAATGAATCAGGCTGTTCTATAAGAAAATCTTCATTTTCTCTTAATTGATAGCACTCTTACTTATTTCCGATCTTATATATTGAGAGTTGTAGAAATAGATTACTCTAAATATTCTCGAATCATCTTTATTTATTCCTTTTTTGTATTATTTCTATTTTAATTGTTCTTGAGAGAGAACAATTTTTATTTGACTAAAACTCATGTGGACTTGTCTTTGACATGCTTGAACTATAAGATATACCAGGCAGGGACTCCAAGCCTTCTATCGGCTCCCTTTTCGGAAAAACCATTCATTTTAATTGCCCCTTGAAACTATGCAACAATTTTATTTCATTTCGAGAACCAATATACTTTTCAAAACAAAAAAATGTTTTTTATAGAAATATTTGAAATAACGGATAATAATTTGAAAATTTAAAGATTCTTCTGAAATGTCGATATTTATGAAAATACTCTAAATGTTTGAAATTTTAGGGGTCCACAGCGTCCAAGGACCGCACGCCACTGATATATATATATATATACATGTATATATAATTTGCATCAAGTAGAGGACAATTTCATTGATTTCTCCTTATGTAATATAATATAATGGGTATGTCAACAACTAAGGCCATTAGCGCACTTCCTATCTTAGATTGATAGCTTCTATTTGTCTTAGAGTAATGAAAATAAAATATTTAGGGTCATAGTTTTTTTTTTTTAATTACATTTAGTTATTTAAAGTGTCTAATAAATATTTCTCTAGCGTGTGTTGTAGTTCATGAAAAGGGATGTTAATATTTAATTTTCCAACAAACTTCTCTTTCTTTCCCTCGTTTATTTATTATTTAAAATCTATAATAGTGCGCGAGCGGTATCAGAGAATAAAAAACAGAGGAGATAGAGGGTAAATATTTCAAGCCTAATAATTCATTCAAATAAGGTAAAAACTTTATATATATACTTCTGCAATCTGTAAAAAAAAAATATATAAATTTAACTTTTATATTATTTACTAGAGACACCTAATTTAAAACTTAAAATTGTTTTCAGCTTGAAATTATAGTAAGTGAAATATCTTAGCTCCTTTCCTTTCATTGTTTTTGAATATATTACTCACTGGGGTTTAAACACTCTAAAATTTTAAATTGTTATTTTTTGTTTATTTGTGGTTAGAAAGGTTTAGACGTGAAAAATTTCCAAGCATGAATTTTTCCTTTCTTATTTCTCTGTAAAACCTATCCCTCAGGCAGCAAGGAAGATTGGCTACTTATTCGGGTCTAAGCGATTTTACAAAACCCCACAACTTCTCACCATCTATAAGGCCCAAATCCGGCCCTTTCTCGAATACGGCTCTCATCTATGGAGAGGAGCCTCTAAATATTCTCTTGCTACCCTGGATGCAATTCAGAAGCGAGCCGTCAGGCTAATTGACGATTCTACCCTCACCGACTCCCTCAACTCGCTGGCTCATCGAAAAAATGTTTCTGCCCTTTCCCTTTTCTATAGATACTATCACGGCAGGTGCTCTGATGAGATAAAATCAATAATTCCCCCAAAAGCATGTTTTGCACGTAGCACGCGTTTTGCCGACTCCCAACACTCTTTCGCGGTCAAATTAGAAATGTGCCGGACCACTTCATTCGCCAATACATATATCCCCATGACTTGAAGGAACTGGAACTCTCTCTCAGCCTCCATCTTTCCCAGCACTTATAATCTTCAAACCTTCAAAACCGGAGTGCATAGACACCTACGTCTACACCCTCTCACTTAATCAAATTTCCATTCACTTCGGTAATGCAAGGGTCTTTCGAGATCCATAGGAGCTGCATCTTTACTGGTGCACCAATCTTGCATTCGATTGCATTAAAAATAAACTGCAACGGATCGTTGCTAAACTTTATCCAAATTCATTTGAAATATTAATATGTTTATTCCTTTATTATTAATCAGATATCACTTGCTATTTGCAGTTCATGTTGACTTTAAGTAAAAAATAATGATCGATTCTCATTTAATAGTCAAGGGATAACCATTCTACATTGAATTTTGACGTTTCGGTATTTATTGGTAACCATTACTGAAGACATGGAGGAATCGAGTTAAAATCAAAAATAGTGATCGATTCTCATCTAATACTTGAGGAATAACAATTCTACATTAGGTTTTTGATGCTTCGATTATTATTGGTAACCATTGCTGAAGACATGGAGGAAACGGCTTAAAAGGATTCTTGAGTTGTTGAGTTGTTTGCCATAAATGAATTTAGTCGTTTTGATTTTAAGTCGATTCTTCCACGTTATCAGTAGAGGTTGCCATTAATAGTCAAAACATCAAAAATGGAATGCAATAAGGTTATTCGGCTAGTATTAGATAAGAATCGATCGTTATTTTTGATTTTAAGCCGTTTCCTCCATGTCTTCAGCAATGGTTACCAATAATAATCAAAACGTCCAATACCTAATGTAGAATTGTTATTCCTCAAGTATTAGATGAGAATCGATCACTATTTTTGATTTTAACTCGATTCCTCCATGTCTTCAGCAATGGTTACCAATAAAAACCGAAACGTCAAAAATCCAATATAGAATGGTTATTCCTCAAGTATTAGATCAGAATCAATCACTATTTTTGATTTTAACTCGATACCTCCATGTCTTCAGCAAAGGTAACGGATAAAAAAACAACGCAGTTGCTATGGTTACTTATAAAATTTCCTCCCAAATTTTTATCATTTCACAGCGAGAAGCCTAACCATTCTTACTTAAACAAGTTTAAATGAGAGCTGAAGAAGAGAAGAGGTCAGATGATGGGGCACACACTGAGACATGGGGGACTGCTTAGGGATATCTTGGAGGGAGAGGTGGGAAAGAAAGGGGGAAGGGGAAGACCCAGATTAGAATATTTCAACCAAATAATTGGGGATATGGGATGCCAGAGTCGAGTGGAGACGGATTGTTGCATCAAACCAGTCTTAGGACTGTATACTCAATGATGATGATGATGACTAATAAAAAAAAAAAATCTCTACGCGTGTTTGTGTGTGCAGGACCGGATCTAGAAGAGTGGGGAAGGGGGGGGGCACGTGCACTCGGCGGGAAATTTTAAGAACCGGCACATTTTTCGAAGCGGGATATTTTTTGTATAAATTTAGTTTTGGGGGCTGGGGGGAGAAGAGGCAAATTCAAGCAATCTTCGTAGTTTGATCCCTTTCGAGTTTAATTAAAATTTTAACGTTAGTTCCGCAGAGTTACACATCTCTCGAAAAATAGAATCCCTTACTTTCTTTATTAAATTTGAAAGGAATTTTCATCCTTCAGATTCGATTTGATTATTTATATATGGTATATATACCTATATATATTTTTAAGTGAAATTTCCGTAGCGACGTTTCTGTTTGAAAATGGTTGTTACAATAAAGAGGAAATGACTCAATAGAGGAGAAATAAGAATAGTCTAAATAGATTTGTAAGAACGCCAGCAAGTATTTAAAAAATAAATGACTTGAGCGGGGTCTGATTTTGGATTTGAGTATTTTTATTCAAACGTATTTTTTTTTTTACATTGGTGTACTTATTAAGTGTCATAAGTTATTCGTCCTTTATAGAATTAGAATTGTTTACCTGAATTCAAAGTCTAAAATAAAATTAAAATATTGCTTTATACTAAAGCCATGTACTACGTAAAGAATAGTCTAGAAATGCTGTCCGCCTGAATTTATGCAACAGGAATACGCCTCTGGATAGGGGTAGCCTACCCTTCAGGCGTCCTTGTTAAATGAATATTTTTCATGCTTAAAATTTTTCGTCCATCTCCCTATTTTTCGCAACCATAAGTCACAGAGGTACAAAATTCGAAACTTAAGCTCGATATAGGCTAGAAGGAGTACAAGATTTTGGTTGAAATTAGAATACTGGAAGTTTGCATTTACATCATGAAAGAATTTTCGTTTCTCTTGATTTTCTCAAAATCGGCTCAAACGTTTTTTTTTTTAATTGGTGTACATTTCTTTTTCTTCTTTCATCCGGAACCTATTTCAGGAGCTTCTGCGGAACTCTATTTTCTTCCATTCTAATGAGATGTCCATACCACTCTAGTTGTTTTCATTCTATCTTTAAAGATTTCGGCTGGGACACCTTTATTTTCTCTTATGTTGGTATTTCTCACTGTTAGTGAGTTTACAGCGAGGGGTGAACCACGATTGTAATTAGGTGTACCCATCTTTGGAATTATGTGGAATTATTTTGGAATTAATTAGATAATGCCCCTTCATCTATTGTCTTCTACTTAGAAATGAAAGTGGAAGTAGGTGTACACGATAGGTCGCGGTTCACCCCTCGGTTTACAGCATCTCCTCCAGAAGTTCATCTCCATTGCTGTTAGTTTTCTTTGGGGCTTTTTGATTGTTGCCCAACTCACGGAACCATCTAAAACGCAGCTTTCGACAATGGATCCAAAAATCCGCATTTTTGTTTCTTTTTGAGATGTTATTGTACCATTTCAGTGGGTGCAATCGTGCCGTGATGGCTTTGCCACTAATAATTTTATTTTGAATGTCTGTGTCATCCCATACATTCGCTGTTAAAAGATCATAGGGATAAATGATTTGTCGAAATTACCAGTTCAATAGCGAAGCAGTGTTGAACTCTCGAAAATCACGTGTTTCTTAAAAATAAAACTTTAGGGAGAATTATTGAATTTAACTCGTCAGAACAAACACAATGGCAGTATCTATATTTCAGTGAAAGGGCGGAAACAGTTCTGCGGTGAGCTAGTAATCGAGTGATTTAGATTTGGCCGGATCTCCTATTAATTTAATTGCTTTCTTGTCAATTGCATCCACCATAATGTTTGGAGGTTCCTTTCCACAGATAAAAGCCATATTCAAGACTGGTAGCAATTTGAGCCTTTAAGTCCAGACAAAGAGACAAAAAAATTATTTCAGTGATTTGCCTCTAAATGGCTAGGATTAAAAATTCTTGAGTGAATTTAATACGCCGGGGCCCCAGACATTAATTTTTTATATTCGGTTCAGGGGTCGAAAGAAATCTTCGGATGTCCCCGCCGGGAAAGGCCTCTATTTCAGTCGACTAGATGACGAAGGTGAAGCTAGTGGTCAATGACGTTCTCTCTAACTAAAAGCAAAAGCAATCACTCTGTTTATTGGTAGTGCTCCCTCCACTACCAGCAGAGATTCTAACTTCAGGCGTTCTAGTCTTTTGCCACGCCTATTGAAGTTTCCTAAAATGAGATCTATGGCTACTTATGCCTAGAGATAGGTGATTCTTCCAGGATATTTTTTTCACCAATATAACTTAAGTTAAACAAAATCCTGAATAAAAAAAAGCTAAAAATTAAATATAATAATAATATAAAATTTAAAAATAACACAACATAAATATATATATCAACACCTTCAAAAAAATAATTAAATATCTTCATAAAAGATTTTAAGCTTAATATACCAGGCAGATCAAAAAGTCTTGAATATTCCTATGAAATGGGGCTAGTATGCACCGATGTGAACCATTCATAACTAACTTCATTCTTGATTAGACGTTTGTCAAAATTTCAGTCATTCATGTTTTCTCATTTACAAGTTACAGCAGTGAGAAGCAACCAAACTCCGTGTTTTTTTAAAAATAAAAAAATCTGAGTTTCGTGTTCTGATTAGACACTATTATTTACGCAAAAAAAACGATAACCGAGACTAAAGCCAAGCTAGATAAGTATTATCCGGACTCTGTACCGTCGATGAAGATGATTCAAAAGTGGTTTTCTGACTTTCGTTCCGGCTGAACAAGTACAAGTGATGCCGAACGATCTGGACGCCGAAAAGAGGTCTACACCAGAAAACGCCTAAAAGATCCATGTTATTATGTTGAACAACCCCAAATGGAAATTGAGGAGCTAGCTGAGACCCCAAAGTATGGCAGTGTGTTCAATATCATACATGATATTCTGGGTATGAAGAAGCTCCGCACGCGATATGTGCCGCGTTTGCTCACAGTGGACCGAAAACGAATTCGTGTTAGGACTTCCCAGCAGAATTTGTCAATGTTTGCGCGAAATTCAAATGAGTTTTTGCGCCGATTCATAACCATGGATGAAACATGGATACACACCAGAGTCAAAACAAAGGGTTTCTCCGGGTGAAAATGCTCCGAAGGGTCCAAAAACTCAGCAATGGACCGGAAAGGTTATGGCCTCGGTATTTTAGGATGCGCGTGAAATAATATTCATCGAGTATCTTGAAAAAGGTAAAACCATAACTGGCGCATATTATTCATTATTATTGGATCGTTTGAAAATTGAAATCACATAAAATGGTCCGCATTTAAAGAAGAAAAAAATTCTCTATCTTTACAACAATGCGGCTGCTCAATCATCGTTAGTTGCGCAAGAAAAATTGCAGGAAATCGGATTTGAACTGGTTCCTCAGTCAGACCTGGCCCTCAGCGACTTTTAACTGTTTCGAAACCTGAAGACATGTCTCACCGGTAAGCTATTTCACTCAAATGTGGACGTCATAGCTGAAACTGAGACCTATTTTGGAGAGCTTCTGAAAGATTACTTTTCGGACGGGATAAAAAAATTTAGAAAAACGTTAGACTCGCTGTATTGACTTAAAAGGAATGTATGTTGAAATATAAAACCGAATTTGGCCAAAAAATGTTTCTTTCACTTATTCCAAACTTGTTGATCTGTCTCTGGAGTGTGATATTTTAAGGGCGATAAGCTTTTGGCCGTTGTATATAAATAACATCTACGTCTAGAGAAGTTTCTCTTCCCCCGTAAGCTTATGTGGAGGCTCACACGTTTTTTGTTGTGAGAAGGAGTTACACAAAAAAGGTGCAGTCTCTTAATGTCTAAATTCGCCCATCCATCATGAAAAGAAAAAGAAGAGATTTTATGGGCTGGAGAGGAGTCGAAGGTATCTGTGGTTGCAGGTCTTAAACAGCTGTAGATTATAAGCTGCGAGGAAGATGGTGATAGAAAAAGTTCCAGAATCTGAAGGTCATTAATTAATTTCGATTTAAAACTACCTATTCACTTAAAAATTAGAGATCTCATAAAAGTTATGCATTCAATCTCTATAGGCCCGTAGATAGGAACCTTCTATATATATCATTCGATTCTAGCTCACTGGAATTCAATAATATTATATCACTGTTGGGCGTCACTCTTGGGTCTGGTAAATTTTATCTCTGTTTCGATGCTCTGTTTTTATTTATTTATTTATTTATTTTGTTTCCGTGTTATCAAAAATTATGTAAATCATGAAAAATATATAAATTTGACCTATGTTTAATGAGAATCTTTATTCTCTGAACATTAATAAAATTTCTAATTCTAATTTTATAATCAGAGATATCTCCTGAATACCACTACTGTTACGCAAAAATTGATGTCATATAAGACTTTTTGTAGGACTTTAATGCCTTAAATAATAAGACTTTCCAAAATCTGAAAGTCATTAATATTTTACACAAACAACAAAAATTGCAATATAATTACAAAGTTTCAATAGGCTTGTTCTGTGATCGTTCTCAAGTAAAAAATCAAATGAGTATCTACCCAACTCGATTTTGGGACACACACACCTATGATACATTCAACAAGAGGCCTAGGAACCTAATAGGTTCATCACCGCGATCACGATTTTAAGACAAGTGATTTGTCTACCTGAGTGTCAGGTTATATATAGTCCGTGAGTTCAGTCCAGTTAAGAATTTAGGACAATAACGAGTCCAGCGCCCTCTAAGGGTTGAGCATCACAAGTTATGAAAACGATAAAGTGAATTTATTGACAAATTAATTTACGATTTTATGAAATTACAGAAACATTACTTGAATTGATGTATGAAGTTGTTAACAATTAATTTACACATTAAAGCTATTATAAATTAGATAGTTTAAATTGAATATATAAAACCGTTAATAAATTAATCTAAAAATGAAAGGTACTACTAATATTTTTTTACAAAACAAGTTAGAGGGTTTGTACTAGTATTAGCTACATGTTGATAAAGTAAAAAGAAAGGTAAAGAATTGTTTATAAACTCCTTTTCAAGGTGTGTCAGCGTTTTAATGATCAGTTTTCAGCAAAGGCTCCATCCCAAATTTCCTAGGAAGTACGTCTGTAATGAGTGAATCCCTGACTCCCCTCTTTGATAAAAAATAAACCATACGGTCTCGCTTAAGGAACGAGAGCTTCCACTCTCGTTGTGATTTATTAAATTTAATAATTTTTTTTCGTTCGCCAAGAAAGAAGGACTTTTAGTCATAATCATTGATAGAAAAAGAAAATGATTTATGTTCTAGGACTTTATTGGTATATGTATCATTTTTTGTTCTTTAAAGCTTTGATCGCCATGGATTAAGAAATTATTATAAAATTCAATTCAACTAATTTTTTACTTTATTCTGATTTAAACAAGCACTATAAAAAGAGAATTAATTAATACTTTATAGGTATATAAATAGATCCACTTTGAACCTTTATTTTTAGCGTCAGGAATTGACAGTTGACATTATAAAGAATTTCTTTATAAAAAATCAAAAAGAGAAAAAGAGTTTAATATTTTTCTAAATACAATCTAAAACGTCGAATGTTATATCGAAAACTAATTTTATATATTTTACAAATTACATACGATCTCAGTCATAGTAGGTAAATATACTCGAATTTATCTTTAAGATAAAGTAATAATTAAACTTGAGCAAGATGCGAGGTAGGTTTCACAAAAAAGAAATAAAATAAAATTGAGTTTTTTGGGCTCATCCCCGAAATATATCGAATTCAGAACTCAATTTTGTTTTATTTATTTTTTTGTGTAACCTACCTCGCATCTTGCTCAAGTTTTATTTTTATATTAAAATGTTTCACCAAGAACCAATGCCTAACTCCTTAAAAGTTATTTAAGATAAGGGAACGTTCAAGTATCATGTAACGTTTTTTGACAATAATATTTAGGCCCCCGGTTGCCTATCATAACGCACCGTAACAGTTGTTAGAACTACTCACCAATTTCAAGGCTGGTCACGAAGGATAATGGATTTTTTTGAAATTAAGATTAATGATTCTTCTATTACGTTACAGTGTGTTTTCTATATTAATTTATAAAGAATAAATTGTGAGTTATTATAAAATTATTATAAAATAATTAAAACTTTAAATGTGAAGTAATAACTTTGTATTTAAATACAAAAAAAATCTTCAAACAAATCTAAAAATAATAGACATTTAGATAATAAAGTGACTAGCATCTTATGACCATGGGCCAGCTAACCATTCAGGTACATCTTTAAGGGGGTTCGGGACTGTTTATCATTTTTATAAGAAAATTCTCAAATTTTTACCATCGAATCATTGGTGTATTAAATATTTATTCTCGAAATTTGATGTTGATCGTCTGTCCAATTACCGAGAAATAAATGATTGAAAATTGTCCTTTCAATATGGAAGTAAATGGACCTAGCTTTTAAAAGGGCTATAACTTCTATACAAATTATACCATTTTCAACAAATTTATACACAATACTCTTCAAGAACTTTTTTTTTTGAAAAGCCAAATCCTGATATGGCCTCAAATTTGTGGGGTAAACACTGCCACTTCAAAAATTAAAAACCATAAAATGTGACAACCGGTCCCGGTCTCTCCTTAATGTACTCAGTTATGTAATTTTTTTATAATTTACATGTACTTTTAACTATCTTATATTTTGCGCCTAGTGTTTATACAACACTATATATTCTTATGCAGAGAAGAGGAATACACTACAGGTGTTGAGTTTTTTACTTTCATTTATCTAGAATGAAGTGGACTGCTAGACTAGCCTTTACTGAAAACAACCCGAGCCATTTTGACGCCTCTGTAACTTCGCACTAGAAACCTCAACATGGCTGATTTTTTTGTCCACAATACTGGTCCATAAGCTCAATTAGGAAATTTCATATGCCTATTGCTTATACCATCTAAATTACAAGAAGCCAAAAATAGGCATCGTACAAGGCACATGAAGAAGAAAAGGTAGAGTGAAGCCTTGAAATGTGAGTTCGAATTAGCAATTTCTGGGTTATTGATTAAATTTGTAACATATTTTAAATGTTTCTTTTCAAAGTAATTTGAAGTGAAAAATTCTAAACTGAATAAAAACACCAAAGAAATTAATCTAAAATAATACTATTTCGATTATCAGATGAATGTTAGTTAGTCTCATTGTGGTGTATAGTAACGAAAAGATAAAATCCTACATTTAGCAGAGATTGTGTCAGAAAGAAGCATTTTTTTTTTTTATATATAAAACCCAAAAGCGTCCATTTATTCTTTTGACATTTTTAGTATTATTAATGGAATTAAAAATATACGAAAGCAGTTCATTGCAGTTGATTACAAATCCCGGGTTTAATATTTTAATTCGCATGATCAGGTTTTATTCGTTAATGAAATTATACAAAAAAATAAAATAAAATTATAACGATGATAGCCAATTATGTCAGACCAGCCGAGAAACATTGGGTAGAAAAAATAAAAAAATAAATTAAACAATTAGTAATATGAATACTTATGCCTGTATTGAATTCATGGAAAAAAAGAAGGATAATATTTGCCCAGTGTGCTTAAAAAATTTTGAAATCAATTTCAACCCTGATTTTCCGCATGTGTGTGTGGATTCTAAACCCTCGATAAGTAAAGAAGGTCGAGAAGTCGGAAAAAGTTCGTTCTTGTGGCAAAATGTTTGTATTTTATTAGATTTTCGGCTCCCTACCTTCTGAACTTTTCAGTTCACAAATTTAGAAATCCTCATTTTTTTTATTGATATTTTAAGGTCATGTCATAATATAAGTATAAAAGAGCTCCTGATATAGTTTTCACTTTTTTCTCCATTTTGTGCTTATAAATGTAGAACAATCATTTTCAAGCATGATTTTTTATGTCTATCTGTTCAGATTACGATAACCACGATAGAGAAATTCTTAGAAAGTTTTTTCTGGTGTATTTCCAAAGAATTGATTATATTTTTTACAACTTTTCATTTAAAATTTCAGGTAGAAAAATAGAGAAAATCGGAAAAAAATTATTTATAAAAATTAATATTGTTAAATATATAATACGAAAAACATTTCTCCAAACTCCAAAATTAATTTAAAAATAAATAGGTATTTTTCGATTAAATAGTTTTATGTTTAAATTTAATGAGTTTTTCAAAGTTCTTGAAACGTTTCATAATATATTATTCAACAATATACTCATTGTTTTACAAAAGAACTATAAAGTTAAGAGTAAATAAATATTATATGTAATATTTATCTTTATTAAAGATGTTTCACCTTGCACCAATACCTCAATCTCTACTAATTAAAAAGAATTATATTTATGTCTTAACACAATACATTCTAGAGCATTTATTTATTAGTACACTAGTTTTTAGAATATGGTTTAATTTAAATAATCAAATTTGGGCTAAATTAATGTTCAAAGAGAATGGAATTTATTTATATAAGAATAATAATACAGGGGTGGATCGATTAAGGGTTGATTACCTTGGAAGGGCTGCGGGTGGATATCGATGCTTCCTCAAGCCTTTCTCGTCAACAAATGAAGAAAGAAATGAAAATGGAAAGACTTCCGTTATTTGATAAGATAAACAGCCAGGCCAAGATTCGCAGAAATATTTCAATTCGAAATTGGTAATAATTTAATAAATTATCAAACGCATTTATAATTAAAGAATGATTTATAAAGATTCATTAAAAAAATTACTATCTTAATAAAAATAAAGTGCAACGGATCGTTGCTAAACTTTATCCAATGTACTTTCTTATTCTAGGGTAAAGTACTTTAAATTATAATTTTACAAAAAAACTTTATATGACTTTTTTGGTGGTCCTCACGGTACTTAATTACAATATTAAATTTCATCAAAATTGGTTTAGTCATTTTAAAAATATTTAGAAAAAACTAAAAAGTATTGAAATAAAGTAGGTAGTAATGTTTGTGGGCCGATATGTACCAAAAACTAATCAGCGCTTCATTTTGTAAAAATAATGATAGGTTTTCAATTTCATTTGAATTGGTTCAACGATATGGAAAAAATCGTGGACGAAAAAAACGATAACATCCATCCATCCGCACGCACTTGCTGAAAAAATCGAACTTTTTGGCCTCTCGACGAGACCCCATGTAATTTTTGGCAAAACCGTCACGTGCTAAAATTCAATCTAAATGAATACTACAATTTGCGACTTTAATTGAGACCATGGGTTCTGTAGTCTTTACCTGAGGACCCTTTGAAATCGCGCTTGCCACGAGACCGATTACAATACTTTACTCATGCTTCGCATTGGATAAAGTAAAAATTATTTTAATATACGGTATGGTCAAGTATGGTAATTGTGCTATCTGTTAGAAAATTCATAAAACGTTTATTAATAATTAAAACATTTCGGGAGAAAAATATATCAACACGGTATTTTTAAAAATGACAAGTCGGTTAACATGGTCTTTGAGAAAAATGACCAGACCCTGCCCATTGTCTGTGTGGATAAATAAGAGAAAGGAAATATTTTTTAAAAATCGAAACTAGGATTCCTTTACCTGTGAATAATTATTTTGATTAAGAAAAAATCACTCAAATTAAAGTTACTCGAATATGAACACTGATAGATCGATTTGTCGTCACAAAAAAAATCCTAGTGCCTGATTTTTACCAAAATCGTACAAGCCGTTTTTTTTTTTTTTTTTTTTTTAATGATATTGATGTGAGAAGGAGATACACAAGGTCCATCCCCTAAAGGCCTGTATGGGCTGGCCCCTGAATCGTGAAAAGAACAGAGTAGAAGGAAAAGAAGCCGGGATCACGAGCCAATCTCAGAAACTTAGATACAATTAAATATCCAATTTACTAAGGTTTTAGTGGCTTCGAGCAGTGGTAAATTCTCCGTGCGATAAATTAGGTTAAATTTATCTCCCACTTAATTTTTATTACCAGACCCTATACTTACAGAAAAAATGTCTGGGTATAACCGGGAATCGAACCCGAGACCTCCGGGTTGCCAGCCAGTTATTCTGACCATTACACCACGGAGGCGGACGTTTTTTATAAATATACAATGATTTCTTATTTAATAGTATAGGGGCCAGCCTTTCCAAAACTTTTTTGACCGCGGCCTGGTACGAAGTTTTAAAAATTTTCGCGACCCACCTTATGAAAAAAGCCCATTTATTTACAAAACAATTTTTATTTTTTAATAAAAATCAAGTTATTTGTTTGTTTATTACATACAGAAAAATTGAAAAATAATTGTATAAGAAAATATACTAGAAAATCATAAGATGATGTCATCTATTAAATCCAATGGAATGGAATATTTTTAATTATATGTCAGAGGGATTGTTTTTCACCACTGACATATAATTAAAAATATTCCATTCCATCGGATTTAATAGATGACATCATCTTATGATTTTCTAGTAAATTTGAATCTAGTACCATCGGCAAATTAATAATTAATAATTAATATCTTTCATATTAAATTAGGAAAAGTTATTCAATTTCCATTCGAATTTTGAATCTCTTCAAAATTCGAAACACTCAACGACCTTTATTTAAATTATATGGCATGGCTATGTTTAAATTTAGAATCACTATATCGGGAAATTTTACAAATTAAGATATTAATCTTTGAGTAAAATATTGTACGCGTTTACGTATGTCAGAGAGGTTCGCATCCCGCAGGTGAGCCAGATGGCCCGGATTGCTGTTACTGGCACTGGGGTTCAATTCCTGAGGGGGTGAAAAACAACCCCTCTAATATATAATTAAAAATATTCCATTGAAAAGCTTTTGTTTTGCCGAGAGTAGCAGAGTTGTTGATTCACAAAGAGAAACAAAGAGGTTGTCCTCTGCTTGATGCAAATAAACATACACACATATATATCAAGATGATATATCTGTATAATTATATTATTTATTTGTTTGAGACTATAGTTTCGAAGACTTGGTCTTCATCATCAGTCTTTGCTTCAATTATAAATGTTTTTCATGGAGTCAATATCATATGGATATTGAAAACTTGGTGTTCTTTCGTCACTGCTGGAGGGCTAGGAACTAATAAAGACATTCTATCCGGGCTCACATTCAAATATAACAATATGTTTCCCTTTCTCCTTTCTCCTTAGAAAGGCTGACAAAGGAAGAATTTTTTCTTTTTTCTTTTATCTTTTGTTAGCAAACATCTTAAGTAGATTACTATTGGATAACATTCAATTTGATTGTTCAAACAGAGTTTTGAATTTCTATTGAATGATTTCAAAATTTCTAAAGATTCGATTGTGCTAATTAATTTTGGGGTTCTTTTCTCCTTTTATTAATCTAATACCTTCTGGGAAGGAGTGATTGTTTGAATTTAAATGTTCTGCAAAAGAATTTTCGCACTTTTTATTTTTATAATCTCTTATGTGTTCATTTAGTCGAATTTTCAGATTTCTCTCGGTCTTCTCTACATAGATTGCTTCGCAATCTTTGCATTTCAAACTATAAACCCCTTCTTTTTCTATATTTGGTAATTTAATCTTTATTCGAACCTAAATCTTTTCTAGAGTAATTGGAGTTTTGAATACTGTTTTTAACCTAATTTTTTCATTTTTTGTTTTAATTTTTCGAAATTTGTCCATAATATGAAGAACTATTCTAGGATTTCTTTTTCTTTTTCATTCTTTTGTGAATATACTGATTCCAGTGTTAATTTTTCAATTTTTTATTTAACATTTGGTCTATAAGGCTTGCTTCGTACCCATTATTTACGATTTCTTTAATTGTCTAATTCTTGTGAATATGCTTTTTCTGATAAAGGTATATTTATATAAACGAGCAGCCTTCCATTCAATGATATAGACTATCCAATATACCTTTATCAGAAAAAGCATATTCACAAAATTAGAACTAATTAAAGAAATCGCGGTAAATAATGGGTACGAAGCAAGCCTTATAGACCAAATGTTAAATAAAAAAATTGAAAAATTAACCCTGGAATCAGTATATTCACAAAAAAATGAAAAAGAAAATCTAGAATAGTTCTTCCATATTATGGACAAATTTCGGAAAAATTAAAACAAAAAATGAAAAAATTAGAGGTTCAAAACAGTATTCAAAACTCCAATTACTCTAGGAAAAGATTTAGGTTCGAACAAAAAAAGACAAATTACCAAATATAGAAAAAGAAGGGTTTATAGTTTGAAATGCAAAGATTGCGAAGCAATCTATGTAAGAAGACCGAGAAATCTGAAAATTCGACTAAATGAACACATTAGAGATTATAAAAATAAAAAGTGCGAAAATTCTTTTGCAAGAACATTTAAATTCAAACAATCACTCCTTCCCAGAAGGTATTAGATTAATAAAGGAAAAGAACCCAAAATTAATTAGCACAATCGAATCTTTAGAAATTTTGAAATCATTCAATAGAAATTCAAAACTCTGTTTGAACAATCAAATTGAATTATCAATAGTAATCTACTTAAGATGTTTGCTAACAAAAGATAAAAGAAAAAAAGAAAAATTCTTCCTTTGTCAGCCTTTCTAAGGAGAAAGGAGAAAGGGAAACATATTATTATATTTGAATGTGAGCCCGGATAGAATGTCTTTATTAGTTCTAGCCCTCCAGCAGTGACGAAAGAACACCAAGTTTTCAATATCCATATGATATTGACTCCATGAAAAACATTTATAATTGAAGAAAGACTGATGATGAGAACCAAGTCTTCGAAACTATAGTCTCAAACAAATAAATAATATAATTATACAGATATATCATCTTGATATATGTGTGTATGTTTATTTGCATCCAAGCAGAGGACAACCTCTTGTTTCCTCTTTGTAGAAAAATATTCCATTCCATCGGATTTAATAGATGACATTATCTTATGATTTTCTAGTAAATTTGTATCTATTAAGATCGGCAAATTAATATCTTTCATAAGAAAATATAAGTAATTAAAAAATTAACAAGATTAAATCTTTAATCCACATATAATTTGAAGAAATATCCGGAAAGTAGTCTTTAAAACTATTTACCATAGCAATGGCTCCGAAAGATGTTCTTGAATTGAAACTGATAGTGTTTCTAGGTGTAAATCTCCTTCATCATAGTTTGCATGGGTTTCAATAAATTTATGTAATCTTTCAAAAGATTTAAAATTTCCTTTTGAAAGTCGTTTCAGAGTAATTTTTTAAATTATTGCACCGACTTTTCCGAAACTTTGAAAATATTTAAACCAAAGCCTTGCAAATTTAAATTGAATTCATTGAATGTAGCAAATATGTCGCGTGTTTTCAATTTTTTTTCTTGACCCGGTGCCGGGTCGCGACCCACACTTTGGGAAACGCTGGTATAGGCCATAGATTTTGACACAGCGCGCCGCGGCCTCTTCACAGGTGCCCCGCGAAGCTACATAATTAATTGGAGCAAGACATTTGGCCTAACTAGACAAAAAAGGGAGAAGCTAAAAATTTATTTATTATTGATTTATATTTCTTACTTGCTATTAGACATACCTAAATAAACGGGAAAAATTATTCTATGATTTTCATAGAAAAATAAACTATTAATTTTCAATATATTTTTATCGTATCTAATACAAGAGTATTTAGATAGACCAAAACCAAATACGCAATTTATTTTGATATATTTACTTTTACTTAAGATAGGGCGCCATTGGAAAATTTTAATTGAAAAAAATCATCGAAATTGGTCCACATGGTAGGAGAGAAATCGAAGAACAAACATAAAAAAAAATATATATATATATATATATAAAACAACATTCCGATGAATTGATAACCTCCTCCTTTTTTAAAGTCGGTTAAAAAAGGCGCCGCTACCCGGAAAAGTTTGGGAACCCCTGGTATATATAGGCTATAGGATCTAGTGTAAATATTTCAAAATAGGACTTTTTTCCCTATTTCTTTTCAACATCACACTTTAAAATATCTTTAAGCAATCCTCTGTGTTTTAACGAGTTTTCTATCTGAGCTCCTCTCTTTCTCAAAATTATGCCACAATCAAATGAGGGTATAAAGATTTTTTTATGTGAACAAAAGGCCGGGTTTCTAATCCGGGACGTCACTTGAAAACCTTTCGAACCCTATGTCTATAATTATTTTTTATTATACATATTATTATCTAATTTAATTTATAACAGTCTATAGACAGGCCTCGTTGTGATTGTGCCTCAGGAGCTGATGAAAAAATTATTATTTTTTAACTTTGACTGCTGAAATTATTTCCGAGCTGTTTGAATATAGTTTATTCCATGCACAATGCCATTTTTTCTTTTTATTCTCAATCAAGAACTTGCTCTTTTGTTCATTTACAGACAATTTTTTTTCTTTGTTTAAATAACACAGTCCAAAATCGCCTTTTTATTCAATTTTAATTTACTCTAACAAGATTTGAAAATCATTTTCTCTTGACAGCAACTTTCTAAAAGTCATTAATACCTATTCATATTATTTTGAAATGAATGAATTTTTTAAAAAGGGCAAAGTGGATCAACTCCAGTAAATTATAATTTAAAATTAAATTGCCACCTTAATTATTGTTTTGAAAGTTTATAATGTAAAATAAGGATAAGTTTTTATGTGTGACTTTTTTATTTATCAGCCAACGTTTCGTCAACTTTGCCGACTTCTTCAGGGCTTCTACAATTATAAAATTTATTATTA
>JALMQS010000066.1:3136569-3155873 GCA_024734495.1 Forficula auricularia | reverse complement strand
GTTCAAAACAGTATTCAAAACTCCAATTACTCTAGGAAAAGATTTTTAGGTTCGAATAAAAAAGACAAATTACCAAATATAGAAAAAGAAGGGGTTTATAGTTTGAAATGCAAAGATTGCGAAGCAATCTATGTAGAGAAGACCGAGAGAAATCTGAAAATTCGACTAAATGAACACATTAGAGATTATAAAAATAAAAAGTGCGAAAATTCTTTTGCAGAACATTTAAATTCAAACAATCACTCCTTCCCAGAAGGTATTAGATTAATAAAAGGAGAAAAAAGAACCCAAAATTAATTAGCACAATCGAATCTTTTAGAAATTTTGAAATCATTCAATAGAAATTCAAAACTCTGTTTGAACAATCAAATTGAATTATCCAATAGTAATCTACTTAAGATGTTTGCTAACAAAAGATAAAAGAAAAAAAGAAAAAAATTCTTCCTTTGTCAGCCTTTCTAAGGAGAAAGGAGAAAGGGAAACATATTGTTATATTTGAATGTGAGCCCGGATAGAATGTCTTTATTAGTTCCTAGCCCTCCAGCAGTGACGAAAGAACACCAAGTTTTCAATATCCATATGATATTGACTCCATGAAAAACATTTATAATTGAAGAAAGACTGATGATGAAGACCAAGTTCGAAACTATAGTCTCAAACAAATAAATAATATAATTATACAGATATATCATCTTGATATATATGTGTGTATGTTTATTTGCATCAAGCAGAGGACAACCTCTTTTGTTTCTCTTTGTGAAAAATATTCCATTCCATCGGATTTAATAGATGACATTATCTTATGATTTTCTAGTAAATTTGTATCTATTAAGATCGGCAAATTAATATCTTTCATAAGAAAATATAAGTAATTAAAAATTAACAAGATTAAATCTTTAATCCACATATAATTTGAAGAAATATCCGGAAAGTAGTCTTTAAAACTATTTACCATATTAGCTCCGAAAGATGTTCTTGAATTGAAACTGATAGTGTTTCTAGGTGTAAATCTCCTTCATCATAGTTTGCATGGGTTTCAATAAATTTATGTAATCTTTCAAAAGATTTAAAATTTCCTTTTGAAAGTCGTTTCCAGAGTAATTTTTTAAATTATTGCACCGACTTTTTCCGAAACTTTGAAAATATTTAAACCAAAGCCTTGCAAATTTAAATTGAATTCATTGAATGTAGCAAATATGTCGCGTGTTTTTACAATTTTTTTTCTTGACCCGGTGCCGGGTCGCGACCCACACTTTGGGAAACGCTGGTATAGGCCATAGATTTCCAAACTGTACGCCGCGGCCTCTTCACAGGTGCCCCGCGAAGCTACATAATTAATTGGAGCAAGACATTTGGCCTAACTAGACAAAAAGGGAGAAGCTAAAAATTTATTTATTATTGATTTATATTTCTTACTTGCTATTAGACATACCTAAATAAACAGGAAAAATTATTCTATGATTTTCATAGAAAAATAAACTATTAATTTTCAATATATTTTTATCGTATCTAATACAAGAGTATTTAGATAGACCAAAACCAAATACGCAATTTATTTTGATATATTTACTTTTACTTAAGATAGGGCGCCATTGGAAAATTTTAATTGAAAAAAATCATCGAAATTGGTCCACATGGTAGGAGAGAAATCGAAGAACAAACATAAAAAAAAATATATATATATATATATATAAAACAACATTCCGATGAATTGATAACCTCCTCCTTTTTTAAAGTCGGTTAAAAAAGGCGCCGCTACCCGGAAAAGTTTGGGAACCCCTGGTATATATAGGCTATAGGATCTAGTGTAAATATTTCAAAATAGGACTTTTTTTCCCTATTTCTTTTCAACATCACACTTTAAAATATCTTTAAGCAATCCTCTGTGTTTTAACGAGTTTTCTATCTGAGCTCCTCTCTTTCTCAAATTATGCCACAATCAAATGAGGGTATAAAGATTTTTTTTATGTGAACAAAAGGCCGGGTTTCTAATCCGGGACGTCGCGAAACCTTTCGAACCCTATGTCTATAATTATTTTTTATTATACATATTATTATCTAATTTAATTTATAACAGTCTATAGACGAGGCCTCGTTGTGATTGTGCCTCAGGGCTGATGAAAAAATTATTATTTTTTAACTTTGACTGCTGAAATTATTTCCGAGCTGTTTGAATATAGTTTATTCCATGCACAATGCCATTTTTTCTTTTATTCTCAATCAAGAACTTGCTCTTTTGTTCATTTACAGACAATTTTTTTTTCTTTGTTTTAAAATAACACAGTCCAAAATCGCCTTTTTATTCAATTTTAATTTACTCTAACAAGATTTGAAAATCATTTTTCTCTTGACAGCAACTTTCTAAAAGTCATTAATACCTATTCATATTATTTTGAAATGAATGAATTTTTTAAAGGGGCAAAGTGGATCAACTCCAGTAAATTATAATTTAAAATTAAATTGCCACCTTAATTATTGTTTTGAAAGTTTATAATGGTAAAATAAGGATAAGTTTTTATGTGTGACTTTTTTATTTATCAGCCAACGTTTCGTCAACTTTGCCGACTTCTTCAGGGCTTCTACAATTATAAGAACATTATTAATATGAAGCTACAAAAGTACAATTCCAATTCCAAAACAAACATGTATTAATAGTTTACCCACCAAATAGTCATGCCACAGATCGTCTAAATTTTCTTGTTATCTTCGTTACCAGTTGATTATTGTTTTTTAATTTTCAAATTATGACCCATATTTAGTTAGTCTTCATACTACAAGAATAAAAAAAATATCCTCTATATCACTTTAGGATTCATCTAGAGTTAATAAACTTCGACCTTGATTATCTCGAAACTATCATTTATGGACTTGATTCACTTTAACTCTGAGTGCCTCACATAATAGATCAAAAAGCCGATAGAAATAGAAATAAATTTATAAATTGCAGAATTAAGAATATTGAGGGTTCTCTGGGGAAAAAACAAAAGTCCTTTGTCTCAAACCAATGGCCATGTTAAGATTGACATTGCCAATGATGTATTTCTAATTTGAAATCAGCCAGGTATTAAACCACTCTGTTTATAATTGTTGTTTTTTTTTTGTCTTTTTTGATCAATTCTCAAAAGGTTGCTCTCAATCTAAATGACAGTTCTTAAATATTAATCAACGTTGAATTATATTAACGTTTCTAAATACCTATGTTTTGAGTTCTTTGATTGGCTAATTTGCGCGAAAAAATATGTAAACTAATAATGGCTCTAATCTGTTTTTTGGGCCTTGAAACATTATATTTAAAAATCATTGTATGAATTAACAGGTGCTGAGGAAGAGTGGCCACAAACCCGAAACTTTTTGGTCCGAATTGTACACCATCATAGAAAATACACAAAAAACAACATCAGTTTTTCTCATTTTTTTTACACAACATCCAGTAAAAAACAATTTTCTGAAACAACTCATAACTCTCCATAGATCAAATAATTTACACACGGAAACCTTGGTTTCGAAGACGCTGCGTACTTCCTTGAGACCTAAAAAATACTACTAAATTATAAGGTTGGCATCTATTAGATCCGAGATGGAGTGGAAGATTTTTAATTAAATGTCAGAAGGGTTGTTTTCCCACAATCGGGAATCGAACATGCGAACCAATAGCTACCCTGTGAAAAAAGTGAATCCCTCTGATTTAAATCTTTGAGTGAAATATTTAGCGCGATACATATGTCAGACAAGTTCAATTCATGGGTAGCCACTTAGACCAGATTGTTAATTTTGCCACTCGGGTTCGATTCTCGAGAGGGTAGATATATGTCATATAAATAAAAATAATCCATTCCCTCTCAGATCTAAAAGACGAGTGAAAATGTCTAAATTACAAAAGATTGGAAAATAAAAATTATTTCAAAAAAATGATTCAGCAAATTAAAGACTTATAATTTACAATTAAAGGGTGTTAAATGTTTTTGTAGTGATTAACACTAAAAACAATACAAACCTTTAATCCTTTTTAATTAACATAATGTTTCTTTACAAACCCACATTGCAATCCCTAAGCTTAATTTATAAATAACCTGGCTCTAGTAATAGAAAGAAAAAAAAATCTCTAAACTCACCGAGAGAGAGAATTTAATCCTAGAAAACTCATATCTTTTGAGTTGAAAGTTAAAATATGCATAAAACAAATTCAATCAAAGGCTTTTTTTGTATAAAAATAAAGTTTTAAATAATATAATTGCGAGAGAGAGAAAGTCTGTAATCTTTCCGAAACCATTAAACTGACAAAAATCAGGAAAATAAATAGATAAAAAGAAGTGAAAAATGAGAAAATAGAGCAAGAGAGGCGCTAAGGGCTTAAAGGTGAAGAGTGTACTAAAATCCCATTTTAAGCTCTAAAAGAAATGATATTTTGATAAGAAAGAAATGGAAAAATTGACAGAGATATTACAAGGACGTCTAGGCCACTATACAAGTCAATGAGTGTGAATAAAAATAAAAAATTTTAAATTTTAATTTAGTCGATAGGAAAAATCAATGAGGTTGTCCTCTGCTTGATGAAAATAACCATATACCTATATATTCTTCAAGTGCCATACTCAATCGAGCTTTGGCGATTACTACTTATGGAGAGTATCATCTCCATTATAATTTTCCTAAGAAATTTTTCGAATGGGTGGTTTCCCGTTGCCTTCCTCTGGATTTAGTACCAGGGATTGTCAGTTCCTAGATTGGAGGAGCCGTTATTATTAATATTTTGTAAATATTCATTTTTTTAAATTTTGGCTTCTAGCTGGGATCGAACCCGTGATCTTGTGTTTTTGTAGAATATATGCAGAATCGATCACTTTATCCGCTCATCCGCTCACCCGCTTCCCCACACCTGTTTATAAGCGTATAAAATAAATTCAAATTCTTTTATAAAACAATTTCAATATGCCTTTATCCATGGAATTTGCAAAAATAATTGCTTTAAAGAAGCAACTATATATAATATATATTTCAGTGAAGTGCGATCCATGTGTGCTGTGGATGCGGCGCATCCCTAAAATTTCAAATATTTATAATATTTTCATAAATATCGACTTAAACATTTCAGGAGGATATTTAAATTTTCAAATTATTTTCCGTTATTTCAAATATTTCTATAAAAATCATTTTTTGTTTTGAGAAGTATATCGGTTCTCGAAATTAAATAAAATGGTTCGATAGTTTCAAAGGGAAAATTAAAATGAATGATTTTTCCGGAAAGGGTGTCGATAAAATGTTTGAAGTCCCTCCCTGGTATATCTTCCAGTTCAAGCATGTCAAAGACAAGTTCAAACGAGTTTTAGTCGAATAAAAATTGTTCTCGCTGAAGAAATATTAAAATAGTAATAATAGAAAAAAGGAATAAATAAAGATGATTGGGGAATTTCTGGACTAATCCATTTCTAACAACTCTCAATATATAAGATCGGAAATAACTAAGAGTGCTATAAACAAGTCATAGCTTACTTATAGTAATAGAATTAGGAGAAATTGAAGATTTTCTTATAGGAAGGGTGATTCATTGTGAAAGATGGTTGATTTCTATCTCAGGTACTGAAGAGTTTAAGTCACAAAATTTAATTTCTGACTCCTATCCCCACTCACACAATACAGTATCCGTTTGGGGCGAAGGTATCAAAATATATTTTTTTTAAATCTAATGTTAAATTTAAAAAATAACGAAAATGATGTCGTATTAGATGAAATTTGCAAACAAATTTAAATAATATTTTAAAAAAATGAAGGGCAGTTCTTTTTGGACACCATCCTCTGGTTGAAAAATCACCAACCGCCACTACTATACATATATATATTGTATTTATATGTTTATTTGCATTAAGTAGAGAACCAACCTCATTGATTTTTCTTTAAGAAAAAAGAAACTGTTGAGGTAGCTCAACTTGTGAGACTTAACCAATTGAATGATTTCAATCCCATTACTATAGAGATATAAGATAGTACATAAATATGTTGGTCCAACAATTCACTCTCTCTGTTTATTTCGCCCTGGCGTGCCCGAGCGAATCCCGATTTATTTTTCATTTTTATAAATCTTGATATAAATTAATTAAAAAAACATGAATATAATTATTTAAAAATGTGTTATAAACCAATTCAACATATAGTGGTACTGACAGGCCCGCCTCGCGACTTTGTGTTTGTGAAAAAGCTTGTACGTTCTAGGGTTAAAACAGAACATAAAAAAAGCCTGGAACCTTTTGATTTAAAATTTATTGAATTAAATCAAGTATCGTTTTTATTTCTATTTTTTGGCCATTGAAGCATTTTTTTTTGATTTTTTTTCTTTTTTAAAATCATAATGTTTTTTTAATTTTTTTTTTTTTTTTTTTTTATATATATTATATTTTTATATAAAATATAAGTCAAAGAATAAACTTATTCCCAGAGATAATAGGATGAATATATTTTATGTTCATTCTCAACAAACACTGCTTCGTCTCTGAGGGTTGTGAAAAATCAATGTTCAATATTTACCCCATAAAAAAAAAAAAAAAAAAATGAAAATTTACGAGTGAGTTTCACTTTCATTTAAGTAATAGTCCATGTTTTATTATGTTAGCGAAGGATTTTTATTACCATAACATGATTTAAGTTAATATAAATAAACATTCTTTCTGAGGTGTAAATTTGATGAGATTTTTTTTTAACTTTTAAGTACACCAGGGAAAGTTTTTTTTGTTTTAAAAGCTACTCGATGGCTGAATAAATTAATTCTGCGTAAATGTGAGAGAGAAAAGTGCAAATACAGTTGTTAGATGGAAATCGATTACCCAGGGGGAGATGATAAGAGTGATCAATAGCAATTCACAATAGATAAGATTAATGGTTTCTATTTAAGCCCTTTTCAGCTCAAATGAAAACATGACGATTTGATTTTTTTCAAGCCAGTTTTTTCAACTAAGCTCAAATTGCTGGATAGATTGAATGCAGACGCGTAGCTACCATAAGGCAATTGGGTCCTCTGAATTCAGACAAAGTTAATAAACAGTATCTGGCGGACCAAGATGGTATTACATTTTTATGAAAGATATTAATTTACCGATGGTAATAGATTCAGATTTACTAGAAAATCATAAGATGGTGTCATCTATTAAATCCGATGGAATGGAATATTTTTAATTATATGTCAGAGGGGTTGTTTTTCACCCCCTCGAGAATCGAACCCGAGTGCCAGTTACAGCAATCCGGGCCATCTAGCTCACCTGCGGGATGCGAACCTCTCTGACATATAGTATGTAAACGCGTAAAATATTTTACTCAAAGATTGTTATCTTAATTTCTAAAATTTCGCGATATAGTGATTCTAAATTTAAACATACATTTAAAAATTTTTAAATTTAGAATCACTCAATCATGTAAATGTATATTGCACTCTTGGGATGGAGGTAAACACTTCCAAAACCAAACTCCTTATTATAAGTTTTCATCCACTAACAATATCAGCCACGCGTGGATATATATATCTATAGATGGAGCCCCTGTCGAGACTGTTGAACAATTCAACTACTTAGGTAGTCTGATGACAGCGAATTGCGACTTGGATGCCGAAATTAGCCACCGTCTACGATGTGCCTCTCATGCCTTCTTTAAATCCCGGGAGAGAGTCTTTGGATGCAGTGAGCTGACCATACATACGAAAGTCCTAGTTTTTCAAGCAGTTGTCTTATCCATCCTACTATACGGTAGTGAGTGCTGGGTAATATATAAAAAGCACGTTAAGGCCCTGGAAAAATTCCAAATGAGACTGCTGCGCAGTATCATGGGAATCAAATGGCAAGATTTCATCTCCAACAAGGAAATCCGGGAAAGAGCCAACTGCGATTCTATAGAGAACATCTTGGCGCGCAATCAGCTGCGCTGCCTAGGGCATGTGTGCCGGATGTCTGATGGACGGCTCCCAAAACAAATCCTCTTTGGTGAGCTTTCAGATGGTCAGAGCTATACTGGTGGTCAACTGAAGAGGTACAAAGATGTAATTCACTCCATAGTGAAGAAGGCCGGAATAGAGGACATCTGGGAGTCTCTATGTCAAGACAGAGGCTCTTGGCGTAACATCTGCCACAATAATTCCGGCATCTTTCCCAATCACACCAACTTAAGAACAGGCGGCACTGAGACATTTATCTGTTCTCAATGCCAAAGAACCATCCGATCTCGCATCGGTCTCTGGAGCCACCAACAGGCTCATGAACGAAGGAGCCAACGGGAATGAATTGAGTGAGGGAAGGATCTTCGGCAACGAAGAAATCCCGACGACGACGACGACGAAATTTAAACATATAGCCATGCCATATAATTTAAATAAAGCTGAGTGTTTCGAATTTTGAAGAAATTCAAAATTCGAAGGGCAATGGAATGACATTTCCTAATTTAATATGAAAGATATTAATTTGCCGATGGTAATAGATTCAAATCTACTAGAAAATCATAAGATGGTGTCAGCCAGATGGCCCGGATTGCTGTTACTGGCACTCGGGTTCGATTATGTTTAAATTTAGAATCACTATATCGCGAAATTTCACAAATTAAGATAACAATCATTGAGTAAAATATTTTACATATGTCAGAGAGGTTCGCATCCCGCAGGTGAGCCAGATGGCCAGGATTGCTGTTACTGGCACTCGGGTTCGATTCTCGAGGGGGTGAAAAACAACCCCTCTGACATATAATTAAAAATATTCCATTCCATCGGATTTAATAGATGACACCATCTTATAATTTTCTACTAAATTTTTAATTTTAATTATTGTTTATTTAATCCAGTGGTTCTTAACCTATGGGTCGCGAAGCATATTCTTTGGGACGCGCAGACTGGCTAACCAAATTTTTTTTTTAAATTTTTTTTCATTAAGTTTAAAAATATATTAATTTGTTTAATATGCTATTAAGGAGGTTCTTTCGCGACAATCCACACAAAAAGTTTTAGTCTCGTAACCACTCTTTAAATATTAACGGTGTTAAAATTTTAGGTTATCTTTTTTTAAACGTGACTATACTTTTTACGCTACTATATATTTTATCCCCTCCACTAAAAATAATCACCCAAATATGTTGTTTTTTTTGTTTTTTATCAAAACTACGTGGTAAATAATTTCAATTTTTTTTTAAGTTACTCCGAATATATTATTCTAACAAATATTAGTTTTTCATTAAGATGGTGAAAGTCATTCAATGAAAAAAAATATAATAATGATCATTTCCCCACGCTTTCCCTATCTACCATATGTAAATAATTTAATTTTTAATCGCGGTTATTTCATGTTTGGTGTGGTAAATCGTATTAAAATTTTAACAGTGTGTCTATTATGCTTTTATTGACATATATTCCAAGTTTCGAAGTTTTCTTGAATTTTTGCATTTGTGAAAGAACTACCTTAAAAGTAAAAATATAAAAAACATGTGATTTTAAATTAAATTTTCCTTGGATCAAAAAGTATTTATTTTAATTTGAAAAAATCGTTATATGTGAGTTAAAAAAAGTCATCTATGTAAAATTGAAGAAAATTGATTGAGTATGAATTAAAAAAAGGTAATGAAAAAATTTGACTTTTTGGAGTCGCGACATGAACAAATTTCTTAAATTTGGGTCATGGCATAAAAAGGTTAAGAACCAATGATTTAATCAAACACATGTTTTGTTTTGATTTAACCTCATTAGACTACCTGTTTATAATTAGTTTAATTAAATTTGTTTTCTCAAAATTGAGACTTGGCTATATAATGTATATAATGAAATAAATTCTTGATTATTTTTTATTCTAATAAATCAATACAGTCATAAAGCGTCATAAAATGTTCATTAATAATTCAAACTTTTCGGGAGAAAAAGATATATTTACGGTATAGTATTTGTCGAGTAAAAATGATCTTTGAGAAAAATGACTTGACCCTGTCCATTGTCTGTGTGGATATAAAAGAGAAAGGAAACCTTTTTTAAAACCCTAAACTTAGTATTCCTGCGTACCTGTGAATAATTACTTTAACTAAAAAAAATCAACTTAATTGAGAATTTATAGAGAAAATAAAAAATTAATTTTCAAAAATCTAAACTAATTTTAAATAATGTATTTTATAAAGAGTTAAAAGTGTGTACTTTCATTTAAATATCGGGAAAAAATTACATTTTGAGCCCTCTCTTGGAAGGGAGGTTCATACAAAGGGGGGCCTTTATCAACATAATCGAGAATTTCTAGGGGAAATAAAATATTAATTTTCAAAAAGTTAAACTTATTTTAAATAGTATATTTTATAAAGAGTCTAAAATATATAATTTCGTTAGAATGGCTAGAAAAAAATTACATTTTGAACTTTGTGACAGTGATGCAAAGGGGGGACCCTTATCAACTTGATTGAGAACTCTACGGAAAATAAAGACACTTATCAAGATAATTGAAAATTTCTAAGGGAAATAAAATATGAATTTTTAAAAACTAAACTTATTTTAAATACTATATTTTATAAAGAGTTAAAAGTGTATACTTTCGTTTGAATATTTTGAAAAAAAAAAATATTTTTTGAACCCTCTCTTAAAAAGGACTTTGATGCAAATGGGGACCCTTATCAACTTTATTGAGAATGTCTACGGAAAATAAAATATTAATTTTCAAAAAACTAAACTTATTTTAAATAGGTAGGTATATTTTATAAAGAGTTAAAAGTGTAAACTTTCTTTTGAATATCTCGAGAAAGAAAATTGCTTTTTGAACCCTCTCTTAAAAGAGTGGCGAGCTGAGCTAGCCAGGCGATCGTCATTCTATATATATTAATTTTAAAAATTTGTAAAGCCACTATTTGATACCTTTACTATTAATATTTTTATTAATATTACTATATATATTCAGCTGGAAATTTTATCAAAAGTATAGACAACTAAAGATTTTGTTTAAAAATGAGAAATTGAACGAGTGTAATATATTTATTGCTATTAATAAACTAGCATGAACACGCATTAGACAAGGATGGATGCATTTGCATTTACAATTTTATAAAACAGAGATTAAATATGGCAAGTAATTGATCTCTTTTAAACTGAGGATCAGGGGATTTAGTTGCCGATACAAATGACTCCGCTTAGGTCTAATCACCAGCAGTAACCAGCCCTTTCTCCAACAAAAAAACTTATTTTATTATTTTTTAACATAAATCCATTTCTAAAGCAGTGGGCGTTAATTTCATTTTTTTAATATCATAAAAAAGGACCGTCCATTACTTTGCACCTTTTAAAGAATTTGAATTTGTATGGAGTGTAAAAAACAAACATCACATAATAGCTATATTAGCAGAACTAAAAGATTGATGCTTCCCCTGGTTGAACCAAACAACCACCAGTTTTTTATCAATCGTTCTGGGATGTTTTAAGGACAGTGATAGGAATTTTGCGGTGTGAACCATAGTTTCATAGCTATCGATTTGGAAAGTGTGGTATCATGAAGTTTTTTTAATTGGTTGAAAAGGAGCATTAACTTGCTTGGTCTGATACGAGAGTTCGTTGAGAATTAGTCGAGGGGTAAACCGCGACCTAACATCGTGTACACCTACTTCCACTTCCACTTTCATTTCCGAGTAAAATACAATAGATGAAGGGGCATTATCTAATGAATTCCAAAATAATTCCACATAATTCCAAAGACGTGTACACCCAATTCCAATCGAGGTTCACCCCGCGGAATTAGTATAGCATAGTGGTTCAATAACGTTGACAGAATTCTAACAGTAACAAATGTTGGTCTTTTGCCAATAATATATATCGTAATCCTTATGCCAATCATGAATATATAAAATCTTTATATTTAAAAACGCATATTCGATAGTAGCAGAGTTAAAATTTCTAAAGAAAATCGCTAGAGCAGTGTTTCTTAACCTTTTTTTGGTTGACGACACACTAAAAATATCTGAAATCATTTGCAACACACCTAAATATAAAAAAAGTAAACGTATGATACAAAAAATAAAAATGAAGTAATTACAAATACTATTTCAAATTTACAAAACCCATGCAATTATAATTATTTGTCAAAAACGCTCGCGGCACATTTAATAATCTCTCGCGGTACAGAGAGCTTAGAGAGCCCAAAATCTAAACAATTCTCCGCATTAAAAATATAATCAACTGGTGTGTTCACCACACGACTTTCACATTTTCATTTATTTGAAATCATCGCGACACTACTAATTTACACCCCTTCCTTTATTTCGTTTATTTATTTTTGATTTTCTCAAAAACGGCTCTAACGATTTTGAGAAAATCAAAAAAAAAAGAAAAATCTTTCATGTAAATGTCCAGTTCCGGTTTTCCGATTTCAACCAAAATCTTGCTGTACTCCTTCTAGTCTATATCGAGATTAAGTTTCGAATTTCGTAGCTCTGAGACTTACGGTTGCGAAACGCAGGGGGGGATACATACGTACGCACTGACCAATGGATTTTTGGCCTCTTTTTGGCCTCTGGGGACCACAATATCAGGTTTTATATCCCAAATCCGGTTTCCATCTATTAAGGGCATCGATTCCTTCCACCTAGAAGTTACAAAATGAAATTAACTTTGTACATCTCTGAGATACAAGCGCTCAAAGAGTCAGGACCCAGACAAGGCATCGCAATACTTCCACATTATATTCTATGAATATAAATGTGAAAGTATAAATTTTCTAAGACAATTTCTTTTTATGAATTTAATTTTTCTATTGAATGCTAAAAATGAGGAAAAAAGTAAAATTTTTTCACGACCCAGTACGTTCGCCAGATAGAACAAGTATTTTTTCACATTATTGTCTCAATTTTATTGAAGTTCAATTAAATATTTGCTTTCTTTATAACGATTATAATTTTGATCCAAGAGTAAAAGGCCATTCCTAGAATAATAGAAATTAAAAATTGAATCTTTAATAGTCTGAACAGGTCTTGGCTTGTATTTCCTTCACTATAAAGGAAAAAGTTAGATAATTCTATCGACACCCTTTTTAGTTATTTTCCTCGATCGGATTCTAATGAAAGAATCACCCCCGGCACATTTATTTATTAAGAAAAAAGTGAAAAAATTTCCAAGACTCGGGTCGCTAGATATGCCGTATACTATAGTATTTAATAATAAACTTAAATATAAATTATTTATTTATTCCTATATTATGGCTTCGCATTAAAATCTCAATATTTTTTTTTTGCATTTTTGAACCAGAACTTTAAAAGCTAGAGAGAGCAGTGTTTCTCAATCTTTTTTGGCCCACTAAAAATATCTGGAATCATTTGCGGCACACCTGAATATAAAAAAATATAAAAGATGTAAGATACAAAAAAAAAATTGTAGTAATTACAAATACTATTTCAAAGTTACAAAACCCATGCAATTTTAATTATTTGTCAAAAAGCCTCTCAGCACACAGGTTGAGAAACACTGCAGTAGAGATTGTCAACTTATAAATTCGAAGTGGTAATAGGGTTGTTAATAATTAACACTTATTGTTTTCTAAAATCCGTTTTTATTTTATACTAATGAGGTTCAATAGTCTAGTAATGTCCTTCTCTACATAATATGAGGTACCTGGCGGACCGAGCAAAATCATTGCAAAATTTGAAAACTACGTGTAGGGTCTTTAGAAACTAGAAAGTGTAGTTTATTTAAAGATTTTCCAATAAAATACATTCGAAAAAACAAAACTAATTGCAAAAAAATCTTTCCACTATTTTAAATATGAATATTCTTGCATTATAAGAATAAATCATAATATAACTTACGCCACACTATACTTTCCCTTATAATCTCTCCTCTTGAAATCATCCTACCTAGTTTTTCTTTTAAATTTGGTCAGCAGGTAAAAGTAAATAAGTATTTTCGGTGGACTAACTTGAACAAAAACTTTACAGTATTCGTATAGCCAACTTAAATTTAAAATTCCAATGCTGAGAGATTTTAACGTTCTACACGTTTTTGCAACACGCCTAATTTAAATCTCTTAAATTTCATTCTGATTAAAATTCATAGACAAAAATGAATATCAAATTCTTAATAAGCACACTAATTTTGAAAAAAAGATATTCTTTTTTATCGGCTTCACTGCATTAACTTAAATCGTGAATATTGTATACTCTCTGATGAAAATATGATAATAGATAAGGACTCTGATTCACAATAAAATCGTTAAAAATTACTTATCATGTAATCCAACAGTTCTAAGTACGAAAAAGTAAAAAATTAGATCATTGTTAAGTAAATTCTGCATCCCAGTCGCCGATACAAAATACATACTCTAATTGATGTAAAGTGTTTATAAATTCAACAAATGACCATCTGCAAATCAGGACTATAGCTGTCAGCATAAATGAAGCTATATATTCTTTGGTATATATATCGTATGCGTTGCAATTCTATGGAGAGTTAGGGTGGGATCCAGTATCACTTTTTAGCCCTCATCAATCGATTCCCATAGGATGCAAGTAATTCGAGCTGCATTGATTTCCTTGCAACATAAATACAAGTTCTACCCGATCACAGCTCTTTTTCAGTATTCAACAGTGAATCAGTGCTGATATTTATCTTGGTATGCTAGGCGACCTAGTAATTAAATTAAATTCAAAATTTTTAACTTCTTTGCTTGTAAAGAAATTCCTGGATTAAGAAAAAATAAACCAGTGTTGCGCTAAACTACTTTCACTTCCAACCTCCTGAAATCATCATTCCAATTTCGCCTTTAAATTAGTCCAACGTAAACTCAATATATTGTCAGTGGAAAAAATACTAAAAGAACCGGAAGTAACGGGATACTTTCTCGCCATTTTCTGTTAGTTTCAAGGCCGTAACCTTTACTACTAAAAACCCTCTTTCACATTGAGTAACGGGGTCTCTAATTCCGTTTTCTTCCCAATGGTTTTAGAGTTCAAAAAAACTCAATTTTACGAGACTATTCCAATTTTATTCGTCCCTCCTAGCTTTTCTTAACTGTTTCTTTTTTTTACCTTTTTCTCAGAAAACATTGAGTTGGGTCTCAAATCTAATCAAATCTTTCTTCTAGCTAATTATTTTAGCTCATCTCAAGTGTAATTTCCAAATTACATTACTTTGCGACTTACCACTGTTGTTGTAGAAATACAGGATTAATCAGGACTAATCAAATGTCCCCTCACAGTAGATAAATCCAAATCAGAACTTGTGATGAATCTTAAGCACAAAGTTTTTTAAATCGCAGGAATAAGTTTTAAGAAGAAAAAAAAAAAAGATTACTTGCCCCCAAAAATGAGGCAATTTGAACCAAAAGCTTTTACCGTTGAAAATTAAATAATGAATAAATAAATAAATCAAAAGTTTACCATTACAATTACTAGCTCATTCCTAGTTTAAGTTTTACATTTATTTTCTCTGTGAGCTACTACTGCTGAGGTAGAGCAGTGCCCACACACTGAATTTTCAGACGTCCCCAAAATCCATTTTATTTTTCTAACCACAATTTCCACAACTTAAGAGCATCGAAACTAACACTTGGAGTTATCCGAAAAGAATTTAAAAACGGTATTTCACTATATAATTAAAAGTTATGAAGTTTTAAGATTTTGAGTCATTTTAAAGACAAATAATGTAAATTAATAGCAATATATCATTGAAAATAATCATTTAGATTTCTTGAAAATTTTCACAATATAAGACCAGATAATATATTTCGAAGTGTCCAAATTCAATTTGAAACTACTTATATTGCTAGAAAAAAAAATGTCTAAAGTTAACTGAAATCCCATTCTGATTATAATGCTTATTTCATGATATGTATTACATTATGTGTTCTTAAAAGAAAACAAATTTTGAAATTTTTATTGTCTCCTTCAATATATAAAAATTCTGCTACTCTCGGCACAAAAACTTTCAATTTAAAATTTTGAAGGCATAAAAAACTTTATAAATTAAAAATCAAGAGAAAACTGAAAGGAGTTAAAATCGTATATAATCTAATGTGTAAAATATTAAAAAAGATTTAAAAATTATTACGAAAATATTATTACTAAACAATGACTGGGAGACTAATAATAATTTTAATGTTCAGTTCTCTAAACCTGAAAATCAACCCAATCAACCAAAATGGTTGGAGGTCCACAAATTTTAAGCTCCCACCTGGAAGTAAGTTTTTCCAATTAAGAAGAATTTTATTTTATTTTACTTCGAGAGCTTCACATCTTCACATCTTCAAATACACCATTTTGGAAGTTTATATAAAAAATTTTAAGAATCGAAAGTGAATTTCAAAGGGAAAAAAATAATTTTGATATCATTTAATATTCCGATCGCCCTGCGAGTTCAGCTTGCTGAGCGTGTCGAGCAATTTTCTACTGACTGAACACAAGAGAAACTTCAATCAATATCCTATTCACAACGAGTTAAAAGTCGAAACGACCTTCAAATTCAAGGAAGATCCGATCAAACTCCCTTAACAATTTAACAATTCCTCTGTATTGAGCCTTTATTGAATGCTAATTAAATTCATTCAATCGGATAATCTTCCAATTAAAGTTTGCTAATCCCAGCGGAAAATATGATCTACTACAGTTTCTGTCAAAGCGAATTTTCATTGGTTAGAATAAATAGCTACTCGATCTCAAAAGATGTAACAATATCAAGAATTAATTCACTTATTAAAACAAAGCTGTTAGTGTCTTTATTCAGAAAAAAATTGCAATTTTTTCAAAAAATGAACTCACTGGCGAAATCATATATAGTTAAAAAAATATATGATCACAATCTAAGATTTCAGTAGAAAATATATTTATATTGCATGTCAGAAGGCTTCATCTCCACAGGAGTTAAACCCAAGCACTAACATACTCAGGGCCGGATTTAAGCACAAGCTACGCAGGCTGCAGCCTATGGGTCCGCACTCCAAATGGTGTACTTTTTACTTTCACATTTATATTCATAGAATATAATGGAGGAGTATTGCGATGGCCTGTCTGGGTCCTGAGTCTTTGATAGCTTGCATCTCAGAGATGAAAAAAAAAGTTAATTTCATTTTGTAACTTCTAGGTGGAAGGAATCGATGCCCTTAATAGTTGGAAATCGGGTTTAGGACATAAAACCGGAAATTGTAGTCCCCCACGGGTCAAAAAGGGGGCAAAAATCCATTGGTCAGTGCTTAAGTATGTACCCCCAGTGTTTCGGCACCATAAGTCTCAGAGATACGAAATTCGAAAATGTGAAAGTCGTGTGGTGAACACACCAGTTGATTTTTAATATATTTAATAAGGTTTCAATAAAGTGTCATGCACGTTTATTTTTAAGTTTTTAATTGGATAATTGCTGAAAATGCTGTTTTTGTAGGTTAATTAAAAAAAAATTAAAATATTTTCCCAGGTAGGGCCCATGCCACAGGTCTAGCCTAGGGGCCCATAGATCCTAAATCCGGCCCTGAACCTGCTCGGGGGTTAGACTAACTGTCCGGCAAGCAGGTTAGTGCTCGGTACAACTCCCGGGGGATGAATCAATATAAACATATTTTCTACTAAAATCTAGGATTGTGACCATAGGATTGTTTTTTTTTTTTTTTTTTTTTTAATTTACTGAATCAAACATCTAAACGTGAAATAACTTGAATCAATGTCATTTCATTTAATTAATCATCAAGAGATAAATTCCTAATTTGATCAAACTCAATTTACTAGAGTTTATTTTTATTATCTTCTAAGTAAACATCTCAAAATGGAACTCAGTCAAAGTTGAGAGAAAGGGGGAATAAATACTACCTTTATGTACCAATGCGAATTTTGATTTAGTTTTGCTGTGAATCTATCAGCAAATATTAGTTAAGTATTTAAAATCATTGTTAAAGTGTTAAATAAAAATAAATAATTATTAAATTGTTAAACCAAATGTTTCCTAAGAAAATTCATTTGTGATAAAATATTACAAAAAATGTCTACTTAAGTTCAAAACGTTAAGTATTTTGGTATCATTGTACAAACAAGACAGACTTAATGCACTTGCATTGTTGTCTATTGAAGCAAAATTAGTGCAAGAAATTGATTATGAGGATATAATTGATGTTTTTGCGCGAGCTAAGCTATCCTATGGGATATGTGATTAGTCATAAAAAATGTATTATTATATATAAATTAATAAACCTCAAAACAAAATATTTTTAATTGAAAAGTTTTTATTTCACCGAGAGTAGCAGAGTTGTTGAATCATAAAAAGAAACAAAGAGGTTGTCCTCTGCTTGATGCAAATAAACACACACTCACACACACACATATATATATAAAATATTTATATCTGTATATATATTATTTATTTGTTTGAAACTATAGTTTCGAAGGCTTGGTCTTTATCATAAGTCTTTTTTCTTTTTAACCGACTTCAAAAAAGGAGGAGGTTCTCTATTCGACTGATTTTTTTTTTTGTGTGTGACTATGTTACATCATATCTCCGCCAATTGTGAACCGATTTTAAAATTTTTTTCGCATTGGGTTCAGTCTAGCTTCCGATTGGTCCCATTTTTTTTTATTGGTATTAGACCTTTTTGTTAGGTTTGTTCAGGCCTAACTTCTTTGTTTATGTACCGATTTCGATGATTCTTTTTTTATTGGAAAGGGGGTATTTTAGGGATGGTGCCATATTAATTTGGTCAAGTTCTGATGATAGGATCACTATTAATAACATCACTAAAAAGAGAAAAATAAAAATAATTTTTAAGAAAAAAATAAAACCGACTTCAAAAAATTAAATGCAACAAATAAAATACACTAAAAGGTAAAAAATTATTATCTTATTTACTTAAAACTAAACGACGAAATATTAACATGAAATTACTTTTGAAGTCGGTACCAAACAAACTATACCTATAAGCGAGCATACCCTCCAAACGTACTAAGTAAGATCCGTCGAGTGCGATTCATAAAATGTATATGTTTGGCACAGACTTCAAAAGTAATTTCATGTTGAATATTCGTCGTTTAGCTGTAACTAAATAAGATAATAATTATTTTATACCTTTTAGTGTATTTTTTGCATTGGGTCCAGTCTAGCTTCCGATTGGTCCCATTTTTTTTTCGATTTTTTTTCATAGGTATTAGACCTTTTTTATTAGGTTTGTTTAGGTTTGTTTAGACCTAACCTCTTTGTTTATGAACCGATTTCGATGGTTCTTTTTTTATCCGAAAGGGGGTGTCTTAGGGATGGTGTCATATTAATTTGGTCAAGTTCTGATGATATAATCACTATTAATAACATCACTAAAAAGAGAAAAATAAAAATTTTTAAGAAAAAAATAAAAACCGACTTCAAAAAA
>JALMQS010000066.1:2987950-3135817 GCA_024734495.1 Forficula auricularia | reverse complement strand
AAGCAGAAGTAGAATCGAGTTTCATTTCACGATTCATCATTTCTTTTCATATTGATTTTTAAACAATTTCTCCTACTGAGTTTTCGAATAGATCAATGAATATATTTTTTAATATGTATTCTTTGAAATTGGTAATAAACCAACCTTACAGTGAGCCAATTGGAGCCTTGAAATCAAGCGTTAATTGATTTTTATAAATTTTTAGATTTTGTATCCGGATACCAGGAGCCAACAGGAGTGTAATTTCTTCCGCTAAATCAATTTTCATTGAATTTTGTGATCAAAAATTTTGTCTCAAGCAAGGCAATGATTCAATATTTCAAATCATTTGTTAATTCGGGTCTGACGTCATAACCAGTTGACTTAAATGATTTATCAGTATAACCGAAACTCACATGCCCCCCTGTCAAAAAAACAACATCTTTCATTTAGGCCTGATCTAGAAAATTCGAATATATGAAAGTTGTTTGCCGGTTTGATTAAGATATATTCAGTTCGGTTCGGTTCGTATACCTTCATTTCAGGCTATATGAACCGAGCCGAACTGAATATAAATATCTTAACCGAACCTTAACAAGGTTTGTAGATACACTTTAATGGCTTAATATGTAGGTATATTAGAGTGCTCCTTATTTTGGATATTTTCGAATATTCACGCTGACAGGGGCTCATATGGTTCTAAATAAATTAAAAAAAAATATCCCCCCAAGTTTCAAGTCTCTATCTCAATTTTAACTCCTTACTGCTACACGGCGAGTAGGTTAGTTTAGTTAATTAATAAAGTAAGGGTGTGTACCACAGTGAATGAAATGTGTCTCAAGAAAATATACAACCAATATAATTCGGATTAGTCCATCATCAGGAGTTTACAGGTTTTAACCTGATAATAATCCGGTTTTAACCTGTAAACTCCTGATGATGGACTAATAATCCGAAATATATTGAGTTTGTATAAACCTCTTTAAGTTTTATTTCATTCACTGTGAAACTACACACCCTTTACTTTATTAATTAATATCATGTTTCACCTAAAACCTACACCACTTTCTCTAAGTAAAAAAAAAAATAAGTTTAGTTAAGTTTCCCATCTAAATAACATGGGGTTTTTGGCATTAAACGATCAATTTTTTATTCCGGCTAAAGTAATGGTTCAAAGTTTGAAATTTGTAGACTTTATCCTTATAATACTAACTATTCTTCAGGTTTTTAGCTATTAGAATTTTGAGTTACATCTAGATAAAATACTGGTTATCTAGTATTAGTAAGTTAAAGACTCTAAAAATTATAATAGCTAAAAATTTGAGGGATTGATATTATTATAAGGATAAAGCCTACAGAGTTTCAAATTTTTTGAATCATTACTTTGGCCGGAATGAGAAATTGATCGTTCAATGCCAAAAGCCCCGATGTTTTTTACTATAGATGATGGGAAACTTAATCGCCGTGTAGTGCTAGCTTAGAGATAGAGACTTGAAACTTGGGGGATATTTTTTTAAAATTTATTTCTACCATATGAGACCCTGTCAGCGTGAATATTCGAAAATAAGCACCCTAATATAGTTAATTGAGCCCACGAGGCAGCTGGAGTTCCTCAAGATTTAAACAAAAAAATAAAATGATGTTTTTTCTTTTTTATTTCAATCAAATTAGGATTAGAAACAGTTTCAACTTCTTATACTGTATAAGGCTCAAATTCGTCCCTGTCTCGAATATGGCTCTCATCTGTGGAGGTGGGCCTCCAAGCATTCTCTTGCTACACTGGATGCAATTCAGAAGCGAGCAATTAAACTAATAGGAGACCCGTCTCTAACCAACTCACTCGACTCCCTGGCTCACCGAAGAACCGTTTCTGCCCTTTCTCTGTACTACAGATACTATCACGGTGTCTGTTCAGTCGAGCTGAAATCAATTATCCCCCCTTTTTGTAAGTGGACTACTAGTCCTCTTTACGAGAAACACGCGGTTTTCTAACGCTCAGCACCCCTTCGCTGTCAAATTGGATAAAAGTCGAACAAGCGCTTTCGCCAACTCTTTTATCCTTTTGAACTCCAGAGACTGGAACTCGCTCCCTGCCACCATCTTTCACGCGACTTATAACCTTCAGCTATTTAAGACCTGTATTCACAGATAACTTCAACCCCCGCCCAGCTCATAAAATTCTTTCTTCTTCTTTTCACGATGGAGGGGCAAGGCCTTTAGGGGTTGCACCTTTTTGGTGTAAATCCTTCTCTCATCATTTTCATTAAAAAAAAAAAAAATTTCGGCTCGCCGTTCGACCAGCCATCTGAATTTGAGACTGATAATGGCTGATCGAGCTAGCTACTGTTTCTAATTCTAATTTGATTGAAATAAAAAAGAAAAAAGCATCATTATATTTTTTTGAGCAACTCCAGCTGCCTCCTGCGCTCAATTAACCTCAAGAATTTCCCTAAGGAAATTTCTATATATACTTACAAGGTTTGTTTGGGAATACATTTTTTATCTAATAGAACCCTGATAATAAACCGAACCAATGAAAAGTTGTTTTTTGACTGAGGCTCCTGTCTTGCCTTTGCCTATTTTTTGATAAAACTAAATAGACAGAGTGGTCCAAACTTAGTTTCTAAACGTCCTTCTAGATTACAACACAGGTACCACTTTTGCCTCGAATCTTACCTTTCTATTTGCTGGATTTTTCACAAAAAACCAAAAATGAGATGGTCCATTCTGCTTTTGAACGCCTGAATTGAAAATATCGTTCGGCTAATTTAGGGCTAAGAATACTGTTTATATCTTCTTTTGAATTAATGGTACATTTGATGTCGCTGAAAACGAATACTCTTGTCTTTTCTTGAGCAATTTTTATAATTTTTATTTAGAGCAGAGTCAACTTCCCCTACTTACTAACTTTCTATACATTTTCTCGTGTATTTGAAGTTTTTAAAACCGAATACGATAGTCCTTTTTTAAGTTAAATCAGTTTTTAAGAGATATTTTAATGAAATGATGATGTTTAGACGCTAATAATAAACAAAACGGCTTCGCCCCTTGACCCCACCAAACCAGACCTTATCAGTGAGAATCTAACATTTTTTTTAAGTATATGAAAATGAACCGAAATTAATTATGAAATAAAATGAATGCTTCAACCATTTAAATATTTGTTTTTATCAGCCTCAAATATAGCTGTAAATGTAAAAAATTTCAAAAATTTATGAGGGGGTTTTCTAAAGTTCACTCTAGCCTATGTTTATAATCTTTTAGGCTTCCCTTGAACCTCAACGAAATGAGGATAAGTCTAGACTTTTTGTAAATAAATTTCTACTTATAAATAAAAACTTTAACATATAATATATACTACAGTGAAACCCCTCAAATCCGAACGAGTTTTTTTGACAAATTTATGTTTGACATAAAAAAACAGCTTCATTATTTTTTTCATTTACGGAAACTATTACGTGATGGCGTTCTTTTAAGGTTTTATCACTTGTTGCATTTTCAAACCGTTCTTGCATATTTAACCGACTTCAAAAAAGGAGGAGGTTCTCTATTCGACTGATTTTTTTTTTTGTGTGTGACTATGTTACATCATATCTCCGCCAATTGTGAACCGATTTTAAAATTTTTTTCGCATTGGGTTCAGTCTAGCTTCCGATTGGTCCCATTTTTTTTTATTGGTATTAGACCTGGTTAGGTTTGTTGAAATTTCAACTTCTTTGTTTATGTACCGATTTCGATGATTCTTTTTTATTGGAAAGGGGGTATTTTAGGATGGTGCCATATTAATTTGGTCAAGTTCTGATGATAGGATCACTATTAATAACATCACTAAAAAGAGAAAAATAAAAATAATTTTTAAGAAAAAATAAACCGACTTCAAAAAATTAAATGCAACAAATAAAATACACTAAAAGGTAAAAAATTATTATCTTATTTAATTTAAACGTAAATGATGAAATATTAACATGAAATTACTTTTGAAGTCGGTACCAAAACAAACTATACCTATAAGCGAGCATACCCTCCAAACGTACTAAGTAAGATCCGTCGAGTGCGATTCATAAAATGTATATGTTTTGGCGGGCCAGACTTCAAAAGTAATTTCATGTTAATATTTCGTCGTTTAGTTGTAACTAAATAAGATAATAATTATTTTATACCTTTTAGTGTATTTTTAACCGACTTTTAAAAAAGGAGGAGGTTCCTTATTCGATTGAATTTTTTTTTTTTTTTTTTTTTTTTTTTTGTGCCTATGTTACCTCATATCTCCGCCAATTGTCAACCGATTTTGAAAAAATTTTTTTTGCATTGGGTCCAGTCTAGCTTCCGATTGGTCCCATTTTTTTTTCGATTTTTTTTCATAGGTATTAGACCTTTTTTTATTAGGTTTGTTTAGGTTTGTTTAGACCTAACTCTCTTGTTTATGAACCGATTTCGATGGTTCTTTTTTTATCCGAAAGGGGTGTCTTAGGGATGGTGTCATATTAATTTGGTCAAGTTCTGATGATATAATCACTATTAATAACATCACTAAAAGAGAAAAATAAAAATTTTTAAGAAAAAATAAAAACCGACTTCAACAAATATAAAAATACACTAAAAGGTATAAAATAATTATTATCTATTTAGTTACAACTAAACGACGAAATATTAACACGAAATTACTTTTTGAAGTTGGTGCCATGTCAACAAATACCTTTATGAATCGCACTCGACGGATCTTACTTAGTACGTTTGGCGGGTACGCTCGCTTATAGGTATAGTTTGTTTGGCACCGACTTTAAAAAGTAATTTCGTGTTAATATTTCGTCGTTTAGTTGTAACTAAATAAGATAATAATTATTTTATACCTTTTAGTGTATTTTTATATTTGTTGCACTTAATTTTTTGAAGTCGGTTTTTATTTTTTTCTTAAAAATTTTTATATTTGTTGCATTTAATTTTTTGAAGTCAGTTTTATTTTTTTCTTAAAAATTATTTTTATTTATTATAAATATTATTTTTCATGGAGTCAGTATTACGTGGATATCAAAAATGTTTGTTCTTACTAGCAGACAAGTTTAGTTAAACATTAAACGATAATATTTATAATTAAAAATTTATTTATAATTAGAAAAAAAGACTGATGAATGCCAAACCTTGGAAACTATAGTCTCAAACAAATAAATAATATGTAAACAGATATATATTTGATATATATAATTATATATATATATATATATATATATATATATATGTGCATGTTTATTTGCATCAAGCAAAGGACAACCTCTTTGTTTCTCTTTATAAAATGTTGTTAATATTCGTAAATTAGATGTTTGATTATAATAATTACTACTATAAAGCAAAAATGGCCTTAGGGTGCTGTCGAACCTAAATCTGTGACTGCACGTGGTCAGAAGACTTCAGAAAACTGGCGGTTGAATGTCTAATTCCATAATAGAGGATTTCTAACTGTCACCTGATGTCATGAAACAGTGAAATAATGTGTATTATAAGAGATTTGATAGAATTCTCTGATTTCTGGATATTCTTAACTTTGGAAGGACATCCATTTTATTAGATTCAAAGTTTGAAAGAAAAGAATAATGTAGTGAAGCTTCTTCTGATTTCTGTTTGCACGATTCGGTTATGGGATAACAAAAAGTTTTTTTTTGTTATTTTTTTTAAATAAAAAAAAAAAAAAAAAGATTTGAACTTTAAGAAAATGTGTGTGATCTGATTATGTAGAACTTGTTTAAGTTAGATGGATGAATTTCAATTCGAATCTAGTTTCATGACTCTATCTTATCTCAATCTTGTTTTATATTTATTGAGACTTAGTTATCAAACTACGCACGTAAGCTGATCAATTTTTTTTTTTTTGGAGAGGAAATAGTTTTATTCTACAAGTAGGTAGCATGTATTGTTGCTTCAATTTTAATGCAACTTCAATTTTCTTCTCTAGAATTCTTTCGAAAGTTTTATTTTTATTTTTCTATAAAGAGTATCGTTTAAAAGGCAAAATGGAACCCTATAGTGTCAGTTTTTCAGTCGGAGCATTGTAGCTCGTTATCTAAATAATTTACAAAATTGAAATGTAGTATGTATTCATCAAAATCAAAAATAGTATTAAAATTTAATCGAATGAATATTTTGCGGGGGCTTAAATTTTAAATAGGCCAAACAAAAAACTATTTTAATCATAGTGTGATATATCTTTGTAAATTTCTCTTTAAGCATAATTAAATTTTACTTTTGTAATTTATTTCGATTTAAAATGACGATGTGAGACAGAGAGGCCGCTTTTTGGTGATTTTTATACCAGCTCAATTTCAATCATATACTTGAATTAAAATTATAAAAAAAATTTCTAACGAATTTGAAATTTTGAGTATTTTAGAAGATTATCATTTTTTTGTCAAAAGTCGCTGTGAGATAGGCCAAGTCATAGAAGCAGGATCGACGGTAAAAATTATTGGTGGTAAAAATGGCTATAAATATATGAAATGTAGCGGTCAGTGCTATACTTGGGGAGTCCATTAATGTATTATAGACTAGGAACGTCCAATCGCATAATCCAGGGTTTCCCAACTTTTCCGAGTCGCAGCTTTTTCAATTAAATTTTTTCCATGGCGCCCTATTACATAATAGTTATTTTAGCCGGGCAGGAGGGGGCCCTCCTCTTATTATAGATCACAAAATTGGGTTATACAAACGGTGGTAATATTACTTTACAGTTCTCTCTCTCTCCTTCTCTATTTACAGTAGTAGCTTGTTAAAATTTTATACATATTATGTCAAATCAATAAAAACAAAAATGAAAAATATGAATAGAAAAAATAAATAAATATGAACAAAATTAAACAAAAATAACACAAAAAATAAAAAATAAAAGATTGTACAGGCAAAAATTTCATAGAGCGGGTCATTGAGTGACTTCGGATAAATCCTATGTCACTTCATTATTTTTATTATTTTTTTTATATAGGTACAATTAACATTGGCTATGACCCGCTCTATACTTTATTTTATTAAAACTGTAAAAGTTTAAGAGAGAGCCCCTTAGGTAAAAGTGCATATATAAAAACACATATCGTATTTGGTCAAAGTTAATTTTTTTTTGTTTTATATCAAAACAAATACCGTATTTGGTCTCTCTAAATGCTCTTGTATTAGAATCGATAAAATATCATAAGAATTAATAGTATATTTTTCTATGAAAATCAAAAATTCCGACCAGAGATGGGGACCCTTTGTATATATTTCAGATTTTTCGAGGGTGTCATAGTTAAATTTTTTCGGTTTATGTATATCTAATCGTAAGTAAGAGATAAAAATGTATCATAAATAAATTTTTTGTTTCTCACTGTGTTTTCTGTCTAGTTAGGCCAAATGTCTTGCTTCAATTAATTATTAAACTTTGTGGCGTACCTGTGAAGAGGACGCGGCTCCCCGGGGCGCCCCGGCGCACATTTTGGGAACCTCTGGCATAATTCAATAAATATCTCACTACCTAATAAAATTATTATGTGAATTAATAAATTAATACTTGTTTCTTTGCTTGGCTTTACACATTCTAGTGGTAGTCTGCCTCATGCGTTATCTACTCCATAAAATCGGATCCGATAGATGGTCAACTGTTAAAGTTTTTTACGGGGTGAGGTTGTTATCCTCGCGTCCAACCCCTTTTAGTCGCCTTCCACGACAAGCAGGAGATACTGTGGACCTATTCTACCCCCGATCCACAGGTTATTTAATAACATTATTTTATCAAAGATAAATATTTGTATATTTGTTGCACACCTGTTATTCATTATTTCCTTATTGTCGTTATAAACAATGCATGAATTTATGCATGAAGCTAGCTGACAACGAATCTGCCCGGAACAATATTTTAATAAAAATAAATCGGCCAAGTGCGAGTTTATTTACCACAATCATTCTTATTTGTTGTTGGTTAGGAGTAATTGACAATTTTTCTAGTTTGTTTTACAATAATAGCGGATACTGTGGACCTATTCTACACCCGATCCATTTTCATTGAAAAGATTTTGATTTGTCGCGAGTAACAGAGTTGTTGATTCATAAAGAGAAATCAATGAGGTTGTCCTCTGCTTAATATATATATATATATATATATATATTATGTCTCTTTAATGATAGTTTCGCAGGATCTTAAAATTTATTGTTTTACTTTGGATTCAATAAACACATTTTCTGATCAATTATTACATATAGACTGTTCTAAATAAGTTTGATACTAAATAATTGAGTGATATGATATTTCGATTGAAAAGATAAAGTATTTATTAAATCCAAAGTGTACCAATAAATTTAAGAACTTGAGAAAGTTTGAATAAAGAAACCAACCCTTGCTTACAAAATAAGTTTTTCTTTCCATTTTCATCCTCAAAAATTTTTCTTTTTCTCAAGATAATCATCATTAAATTTTTAATACGTTATTTGATTTCGGAGAAAATAAATATATATAACTTAAGAATTCCAAGTTTGTTCTTCGTTAGCTTACAAGCTACAATGCTCTGTCAGAAAGACGGAAGGACTTACAGATTTGCCTCACTAATAGGGTTCTGTATTACTTTTGTACGGAACCCCAAAAGAATGCATCTATAAAAATCTCAACTTCACATGTAATTAGAACAACTGTTTCAATTTGCTTAAGTAATGGAAATAAAAGTGAAATAATTATAAGGATTACGCGGATGAACAAGGTTGTATAATATGCATAGCAATTGTATATACATATATAAATTGTGTGTGTGTATATAATATTTTTAGTCTAGAATATTTTATATTTAACTCTCTCTTTCGAAATTTAATTAAAATTAATAATTACCAAAAACCAAAATGTATGAAATTGTTAGCGTGAAATTTAATTAATTGTCTAACAGATCACTTTAAAAAAATTACATAGGTATACCGGGAATAAAAAAATGGTTTTATGATAAACATTTATTTTATGTTATAAAAATAAAAGTACTGAAAGGACTCAATTATTAAAATTCTACCAAACGAGGCGAGGCATATAGATTCACAACTTGAGATCAGATGTAGGATATCAGATTTTGACAGAAGGAATTTTCTATAAATAAAAAATTGTTCTTATCTTGGTTGTTGATTTAATTGTAACAGAAAAATAAACGTTTCGCCATCCTCAGTCTGGAAACAAGATTGAGAAACACAAATGCCAATTAAAATCTTTCATACTACATATAATGCAATACATTTTGTATTGTCATCATGTTTGTATTTTGATTGTTCTGTGACAACAATTGTTACAATCATATATTTCTTATTATACTTTTTATTTTAACTTAGTAAATTGGATATTGGATTGTATCTAACTTTCTGAGATTTGGCTCGTGATTCCGGCTTCTTTCCTTCTACTCTGTACTTTTCACGATGGAGGGGCCATTCCATACAGGCCTTTAGGGGATGCAACTTCTGGTGTATCTCCTCACATCAATATCATTAAAAAAAATATATAAATATATATATATAATATAATATAAGAGGGGTCGGTAGCGCAATCGGTTAAATCACCAACTTTTCTAATCCGATTAGGAGAACATCAACCTAGACTTCATCAGTTCGATCCTAGCAAGAAGCAAAGTGAATTTGTTTGAAAATAATAAATAACCGGCCCCTCGGCTCCAGAAACTGACAATCTTTGGTTCTACAAAACCACGCACATGCGCAGGACAAAAATTTCGTAACAAGCAACCATGAATCGTGAGAGGCAAAAACATTACCCCAGGTGGTAACCAATCCACCCACCCTCGAGTGGCAACCGATTCTGGGGAATCCGAACCATCACGAAGTCAAGGAAGAAACAATGGAAGAATAACACCAAAAATCCATACATACCTGGGCACCTTTAACATCAACACACTCATCCGGCCAGGAAAAATTATCTGACCATGGAACTCGATAACACGTTCCGGAAAAAGATAGAGGCGTGGAAGGTCCAACCAGAAAGAAACATCAAGCTTTGCGTGATCCCAAGGGTCCAAACGCAACAAACAAATAATAATAATAATAATAATATAATATAAATAATTTGTAAGTAATATATATGATAATTACTCATAGTTTGAAAGATTTTAATTGGCATTGTGTTTCTCAATCTTGTTTCCGGACTGAGGATGGCGAAGCATTTTCGCCGAAACGTTTATTTTTCTATTAAAATGAAAGTTTTTGCCGAGAGTAGCAAAATTTTTATATATTGAAGGAGACAATAAAAGAGTGTGTCTTCTGCTGGAATTATAAAGTAATATCTCGTTATAAATAAATAAAATTTATAATTCCAGCAGAAGACACACTCTTTTATTGTCTCCTTCAGTTTATTTTTCTGTTACAATTAAATCAACAACCAAGATAAAAACAATTTTTTTATTTATAGAAAATTCCTTCTGTCAAAAACTGATATCCTACACCTGATCTCAACTTGTGATTCTATATACCTCGCATCGTTTGGAAGAATTTATTTTATGCTAATTTAAAATAAAAATTGATATATTATATGTTTTTGTTCTATTTTACTTGGTAAACTATGTGGATTATAAAAATCTTAAGACAATTTATGTCTAGCATTAATTCATTTTTCAAAGAACAATACAAAAGGCTCTTGAGATTGGAAGAAAAAGTGAAAATATCGGTTTTATCTTATAAAGCTGAGAATTGGCACGAAGGTGCAGACCAATATCTACTTCCATTTAAATGGTCCCCATTCAGTTTTTAATGATTTTCTGCTAAGTTATGAAGTTAGCAATCTAAGAAGTTTTTTTATTTGGAAGTACGAAAATTTAAAACCAGAATGAACTTTCTACGACTGTTTCCTTGAGCAAAAATTAGCATCGATAGCCAGCCACACTGCCGATATGATTTATCAAGAAAGCTAAGATTTTAAACAAAAGTGCTGTTTATTCATCACAAATTGTGTAAGTAATTTCTGCTCATAAGTTCACCATATAACATTTTTTTTCTGATTTTCTGTATCAATCCAAAGCTTTGAAACTAGAAAGACCAAAATGTAATCAGTTATTGAATTATTCTATTGAGATTTTAATAATATGTTATAGTATAGCCTTAAATGAACAATTTATATTTAAGTTTATCTGGTCTTAAGTATGTCAACTTTGGGGTACAGCTAGTGAATTCAACATAAGCAAGATACAAAGATTCCAATCCAAAATCATTCGATGCATAGCTGATACTCCGTGGTGCATGACCAACGAAACAATGCATACCGATCTTCAGGTTCCCTCAGTCAAAAAAGTTATCCATATTGCTTATCAAAAACACATTCATAACCTGGACAATCACTCCAACCTGTCAGGCATATCCTTACTCGATAATAGCCAATCTTTAAGAAGACTAAAGAAGACCGCTATACGATAATCAACTGGGAAAACAAATTTCACTAGGAAAGTCATCACTGGATGATTTCTCCTATTCCATGTATTGTGTGTATGATCGAATGGACCAGACATGTACATACTAGTATATTGAATGTGTGAGAGAATGAATCTATCTTTTATCAAATTTACTTATACGTAGTTCAAATTTTATCTAACTGATTGTAAAATAAATAAAGTTATTTAATAAAAAAAAAGTTTTTTAATAATTAATAGGGCAGCTCTAGTGTTACGAGTCTTGAAAAAGTTTTCACTTTTTTATTATCTAATGTTCTGGTGAGCGATTCTTTCATTAGAATCTGATCGATGAAAATAACTACAAAGGCCAAATACAAGTTCAAACCTGTTTCAGACTAGTAGAGATTAATTTATTAATTTCTATTATTCTAGGAATGGCCTTTTGCACTCGGACCAAAACGATACTCAGAGAGAATGTTCAATTGGACTGCATTAAATTTCAGAACAAAAATGTACAAAAGAAATTACTTGTCTATCTAGCAAGTGTACTAAAAGTCTTGAAAAACTTTTTACTTTTTCTTCTATTTCTTTGTACTTTTAATCAAGTCGAGAAATCCACTAAAATTTAGTTCACACTTAACTTTGACTAGGAAACTCTTAATTTTTTCCAAATAACTGGGAAAAATGACAAACTGACCAGGACACCTGAACCCTCGCCTGAACCATACAATCAAAACGGGACAGTCCCGGTCAAACTGAGACGTATGGTAAGCCTAATTTTAACTTAAGTTAAAAACATAAAAAATTATTAATTTCTATTTGAAAACTATAACTCTTCATTATTTTTCTCTTATTTGTTAAATGTGTAATAATTTAAATTCTTGTTTGTTGTTTTTAATATAAATGTACTTGGCTGAATGGTCAAGATCATAAGACAAATAAAGTAAAAAAAAAAAAATAGTATAAAATACCCTGACTTCCGCCCCGACCTCACTAAACTATGTTTAATGTAGTATTTAAGCATTAATAAAATGCCCTGACTTCCGCCCCGACCTCACTAAACTATGTTTAATGTAGTATTTAAGCATTCTTCTATTCTACTAGTGAAAAAAACTCAAAAAATTTTAACTAAAAATTTAATAATGTAATTATATGTTTCCAAACTTTGCCCCCTCCCCCCTGCAATTTTTTCAGCTGACGCCCCTGTGTTGGTTCACAGTTCTAATATTTCCCTTGGTTGTACTTTTCCATATCTTAATTTCCTTTTAATTATTGATAAATCGCTGGTCGAGCATTCTCCCTTCTACAAATGCCTAATATTTCGCAACTTGAAATGTGCTAGCTTGCAGCACGTGTGAGGCCCCGAAGAAACCATTATCCACAACCTAGAAAGCAATTGCGATGCTTGCATAAACAACCATTAAAAGACGACCCCTCCTCTTTCCCAAACGCCAGTCTTTACGCCAGTCTTTGCCTCGCAAAACCTCGTCAGTTGAGTTCAGGACCCCAGTCGCTCTCGTACACATGTAATCAAGGCACAAGCCTCGGAACCTCTTAATAAACCACATGTAAATCCGAAACCGCCTTTTGTTTCAACTACCCCTAAGACCTTCTTCAGTAGGACACAACCACTGTCGACACCAGAGCTGCGGGCGGAAGAACTCATACCTCGACACGTTACCGAGCTAATCCTTCCGGATAGGCTCAACCCGCACCAAACCTTTACAAACAAGGGTTGGCGCGCAACATAATTGCTGGCACCTGGTGGGATAACTACCACCTGCCGCAACATAATTGGTGGCAGTACGGTGAGATATTTGAGCATCTTCAAATAGCCTCCTCTAAGTCGGCGGCGCTACAGGCAGCAACGTTCACACCTGGAGGATATCTGACGGGGTAGTTAGATATATAAAAAAAAAAAAAAAAAAACCTAACAATTTCGCAAAAATCACACCAAATTGCGAAAAAAACATCAAAAAAATAAATATATAAATTCAAAAAAGAAACACTTTTTGAAAAAGAAGAAAAATATTGCGACTTCGAGCGAACTCGACATCCTATCTACGAGGAGTTCTAAGACATCCTTATCGTCGAGGGGTAACTGACATCCGAGGGGCCAACGATCCGAGAATACACGAGCAGACAGCGAGACAGCGAGACGTCGAGTTGAGCGAGCAAGCGGGAACGCGTTAGCACAGCAACGGTGAGCTGAACACACTATATTCACTTACTTTTTGTAAAAATTCCATAAATTTTTCGAATTAAAAAAAAAAATAAATAAATAATACAATTTAACAAAAAAAAGAAGTAAGAAGAAGTAATATATACATGTGTTTTGAATATTAAATATAACTTCAATTTAAAGGTTTCTAAAATATATTTAAAAAATAAATAAATAAATATTAATAAATATAAAGTAAAAAGAAAATTTCTAATTTAATCAATTAAATCAATAATTTTTATAAATATATAACAATTTTTAATAAAACATAAATAATACAATTTAACAAAAAAAAATATAAATAAATAAAATATATACGTTGCAAAACTGTTATAAAACTGTTATAAACTGTTATAGAATAAATTTTTTGGGGAAAGAACATTTTTCTTTTACGCGAATAAAATTTTAGAGTCATTTTAAATGATATAAAAATATATAGATATACATTTTAATAAAAGAAATTATAAAAAAATTCTGTTGATCTTGCAAACAAAATGAATAAAGGAGATTCTTTCTCAGTTCAAAGTCCAATCGGTGTTCAGAATGGTTCATTAAACCAAAGCATAGAAAATTCTGATGAGTTTATAATTAAAATAAGTAGGCCAGGGGCAAACGGCTCGGTCATTGAACAAAATGTTAGAAAAAAAAAATGTATTAAGGTGGAATGGAAGAAACGAGGAAAACAGAAAAAAAAAATGAATTTTAATAAGGTAATATGTGAAAATGATAAATAAATAGATACCCCTGTAGAAAAAAATATACAATAAATAATGTAAAAAAAAAAAAAAATAGAAGATTTAAGGGCAGATAGAAATATAAATTTAATAAATAAAATATAGCTAAGATAATTATTGAGGGAATATATAGATAAGTTTAATATTATGAATGAGGGACAATTATATGAAATAGAAGCGAAAAAAAAGAAGATTTAAGGGCAGATAGAAATATAAATTTAATAAAGTAACTCAAATAAATATAAGCTGAGATAGTTATTGAAGGAATATGTAGAGATGTGTTTAATGTTAAAAATGAGAGATAAATAATTGAAATACAAGCGAAGTCAGGTCTTGAGGGTGAATAAATGAAAAAAAAAATTTAAGTAGAAAAAAACTTTAGGTCAAGGAATTATGAAGATAGTTCAATAAGTATGAATAAAGGGTTAGTTCAAGGAAGTAAAATGAGAAGGAATAAAAAGATACAAGGGAAAAATAATAGGAGCCCAAAATAGCACTATGGGAATCTTGCTTTCAGGTTTAAGTAAGGCCCCCAACGAGTTAAAAAAAGGGTAAAAAGAAAAAAAATAAGAAGTTAAGACGAAAAAATAAGAGGCAGGAGATATTAAGGAGATTAATGAAAAAAAAATGATTTAAAAGAAGATAGCAGGAGAGACGAAGTTAAGGCAGAGAAAAAATAAGGGCAAAGACCCTAGGTTTTAATATGAATAAAAGTATGAAAGGAGATAATATTTATGAGGAGAAATGATAGCAGTAGATAGCAGAAAATAATAATTAAGGGAAGAAATAGAGATAATAGATGTAGCTAAGACACAGGAGATATTAAGGAGATTAATAAAAAAAAATGAATTAAAAGAAGATAGCAGGAGAGACGAAATTAAGACAGAAAGGGCAAAGACCCTAGGTTTTAATATAAATAAAAGTATGAAAGGAGATAATATTTATGAGAGGAAGATAGCAGGAGTAAGCAGACGATAGCAGAAAATAGCGAACTAACCCAAGATCCGCAGGCATACGAATACTTCAATAAATTCAGAAAAAGGCGAAAATTCGCCCAAAATCCAAGATAAATTACTTGAAACTCAGTTTGACGAACTAAGGGGCCGATTTTTAGTCAACTAAATTAATAAATTGATAATGAGAAAAAAATAATTTTTTGTTGAATGATTTAATTGTAATGAAAGGGTTTCCTAAGCATCTCAAAGCTAAAAGGAAAAATGATTTTTATTTTCTATTGAAAAAAACTTGTATTTTTGTAAAGCCGAATTTAATTGCGGTAAGGCCCTTTTCTTTAAATCAATTTTTCTATTTAATAATTAATTTATTTTTATCCATTGAGGAAATTACAAATATCTTTTATGAAAATTATTATTTCAGCGAGTTCTGAGAAAAAAAAAAGAAAATGTTTATTGAATGATTGAAGTTTTATAATGAAGGGTTCCTTAGCAACTCAAAACTAGGGAAAAATGATTTTTTTTTATTTTCTATTGAAAAAAACTAAAATTATTTTCATAAAAAACCGATCCCAGGTTAGAACCTTTATGAGTCAAATTCTTCTCTTTAATAATTAATTTTAAATATTAGTTGAAATCAGGTAGCTTTGGGCTGGATTTTGACAATGAAAGTTTTCTTGTTTTTGGAAGTTCTGGTTGAATGGAAAGAAAAAAAAACACTTAATAGAATCTGTGGGCTAGATGGTTAAGCCGCTCTTCGCGTAAAGGAGAGAGATACGGATTCGAAATCCGTCGGATGCTCTGTTTATTTTTATTTTCAGGGAAATAATAAAATAATTTTCTTAATGTAGAATTAAGATGGGAAATTGTTAAATAATTAAAAAAAAAAAAGATATTGAAGCTAAATGAATTAATCACATCCTTATTCGAATAATTTAATGAAAACGTCGATTTGGTAAAAACAAAAAAATTTAAATAAGCAAATTTTTGTTAAAACAGAAAAAAATAGAATTTGCATTAAAATAATAATTATATATATATTCTATTTATGAGGAGAATGTACGAGTAGGAATTCATTGAGTTAGCAGAAAAAAAAATAATACTTCTAGACACGAGTGAAAGAAAATTTTGCAGACATAAACACAATGAAATAATGAAATAAAGAAATGTATAAAAATTAAAAAAAAACAACACCCTGTGCGATATCAAGATTAATGACCTCTGATTAAATTTAACGAGATGAAGACGAAATTTGAATGAATTAAAAAAAAAAAGAAGTCATCAATCCATTTAAAATAAATAAATAAATAAATATATGTATACATATAAGTATATAAATAAAAATGTATTGCTCGAATGAAAAAAAACACTTAATAGAAATTTTTTTATATATATATAGTATACATGCTTGTTATTGTATTTTAATTTTTATGAACCATATTTTATCATTTAAAAAAAAAAACAAAAAAAAACACATATATATATATATAATATTATAGTTGAATAATTAATTAAATAAGTATGGAATTTTTTTAGAAGTAAGTGTTTAAAGATTTTCAGTTCACAAAAGTGATCCCTAAGTGAGGTTCTAAGTGTTACTACTAAGTTTAATAACAATGTGAATTATCCTTCCCTTACTTACACACAAGTGAACACTTAACTATAAGTTCCTTAACAAAAACTTTTTAAATAAATAAATAAATATATAACTAGAAGGAACATTAAAAAAAAAGTATTGTAATTTAAATTTATTCTTAGATCTTAATTTTAAGGAGAGCGACATGGATTGTTAAAAAATAAATATGACCTGAAACATTTGATAGAAAATTGTTAACTTGAAACAAAAATAAAATTATTTATGCCCTTATGGCAATATTTTATTATTGCATGATGTTAATTCAAGATGAACAATTTTCTCAAAAAAAAGATGAGAGGAATGTTGCGGTCCAGCCCCTAATATTCTCATTGTACTTTTCCATATCTTAATTTCCTTTAATTATTGATAAATCGCTGGTCGAGCATTCTCCCTTCTACAAATGCCTAATATTTCGCAACTTGAAATGTGCTAGCTTGCAGCACGTGTGAGGCCCCGAAGAAACCATTATCCACAACCTAGAAAGCAATTGCGATGCTTGCATAAACAACCTTTAAAAGACGACCCCTCCCCTTTCCAAAACGCCAGTCTCTACCCAGTCCTTTGCCTCGCAAAACCTCGTCAGTTGAGTTCAGGACCCCAGTCGCTCTCGCACACATGTAATCAAGGCACAAGCCTCGGAACCTCTTAATAAACCACATGTAAATCCGAAACCGCCTTTTGATCAACTACCCCTAAGACCTTCTTCAGTAGGACACAACCACTGTCGACACCAGAGCTGCGGGCGGAAGAACTCATCCCTCGACACGTTACCGAGCTAATCCTTTCCGGATAGGCTCAACCCGCACCAAACCTTTACAAGCAAGGGTTGGCGCGCAACATAATTGGCTGGCACCCGTGAGCAATCTGTCACCGCCTGCAACACTGTCGTTTATTTATATTAAGCAGAGAACATCCTCATTGATTTCCTCTTGAAAATCGACAAGTCGCCTACTCTCGGTAAGAAAATATTTTCAAATTCTATTTGTTTTTTAACATGATTCCTACATTCAAAAAATATATTATTGAATATTAGAAACGAGTTTAGTTTATTATTTAAATAAACAAATTTCAGCTACATTAAGAACAGTTTATATTGAAGTTGAAAAGTGTTTTTTATTATATATATTTATATAAGAATAATATTTAGTGTATAGAGGTGGGTATTAAGGGTTGTTTACCTTTGAGTGGCTCTATGTGGTCATTGCGAGGTTGTCTCAAACCTTTCTCGACACCAAATGAACATAGAAATGAAAATGGAAAGACACCTGTTACTCGATAAGATAAACAGCCAGGCCAAAATTCACAGAAATATTTCGATTAAGAATGGTAGAATAAATTCCCAAATGCATTTTTATCCATATAATTAAAGATTGATTTATAAAGATAAACTTAAATACTTGCTAAATTTTACTAAAAATGTTTAAACTTCTTCTTCTTCTTGTTTTTAAACCTATAGGTTTGTTTCTTCCAGATCGTCATACCATCTTTCCTTGGGACGACCTCTACTTCTTATTCCAACCGGCTTGTTGGTCATCACTTTATTTACCAGTCGGTCTTCTGGTATTCTTCCCACATGCGCGTACCATTCTGTTCTTCTTCTCTTGATCAATTCTCCCACCTTTTGTATTCCACATTTTTCTCTAATATCTACACTCTTCATTCTATCGAGCCTGGTCACGTTCATTATCCTTCGCAATGTCTTCATTTCTGTTGTTTCCAATAATTGAGAAGTGTCGGGTCTTGTCTCAGCTGCGTATGTTAATATTGGACGTATCTTGGCTTCCGTTCTTAAATATTGGTTTGACCAGATTGCACTGTTAAGGCAACCCGATATTTTCGATGCCTTTATTGCTTGATGTTTTACCTCTGATTCTAGGTCTCGATGAGAGGTCACTTGGATTCCAAGGTACGTGAAGGACATGACTTGTTCGACAATCGTATCGTATAGTTGTAGTTTACATCGGAGTGGTATTTTAGAGATTGTGATAGTTTTGGTCTTCTTGGTTTAAACTTAAGAATCATAAAAATTTAAACGTATTTGAAAAGTTTTTTGATTTTCTCTATTTTTCCATCGTAAGTTCTTAAATATTATCTATCAATTCTTCGTTTTGGAAATATAATCATTTTTTCTCACCCGAATGAACTTTCTGAGGCCTTCCGTCCATGAGTTTTTATTCGGGTCGAGGAAAAGATTAGCTAATAATACGTTGACTGCTTATCTAATAACGAATCTGAAATTGTATTTGTTTGTGAATGGTTTCAGCTAGAATGCTGAAACTTGTCGAAAAGCTACACCTTTATAATACAAAGCTGTATGTATCAAATCAAATATCTCATAGCTGGTATTTGGTGGATACGTTATTGAAATTGACATATTAAATCTCTCTAAATAACTTTTGCGTTCCTCTTATTCCCAAGTGAAATATCAAATCGCATATTGATGTTTTTCATTGATTCATCCCTTCTATTTTTTTCCAGGTCCATTGGACTCAAAATAGCTTACGCATAAATTATATTTAATATTTAATGTACTTTTTTGAACCACCCGGTTTGCCTATTAATTATTTAATATCAGAGAATCACTAAGTTTAATTTAGAACGATCAATGACAGTCATAGGCTATTTCAAAATTCATTGTGTTACTTGAAAAGATTTTGTTTTGCCGAGAGTAGGAGAGTTGTTGATTCATAATGAGAAATCAATGAGGCTGTCATCTGTTTAATGCAAATAAACATATCCATATATATAATTCGTTTGTTAAGTGACCTGCTTACTATTACGACAAAAAGTATTTATGTAAATCTATTTGAATCCATGAGAAATAACAGGTAAAATATTTCGAATTAAAAGACTGATGATGAAGGTAAAACCATCGAAACTATAGTCTCAAACAAATAGATTATATATATCAAGGGCGGTTGGGGACTTTTCAGCCCGGGGATGCTGTCCAAAAAAGAACCCTTCATTTTTTGAAATTTTATTTTAATCTTCGCTTTTTTTGGCAAATTTTCTCGAATACGTCATCATTTTCGTTATTTTTCAAATTTAACATTAGATTTTTTTTTAATATATTTTAGGACCTTGACCCCAAATAGATACTGCTTTGTGTGAGTGAGGGTAGGAGTTAGAAATTAAATCTTCTGACTTAAATTCCGAAGTCCCTGAGATGGAAATCGACCATCTTCCACAATGAATCAGCCTGTTCTATAAGAAAATCTTAAATTTCTCCTAATGCTATTGTTATAAGCAAGCTATGACTTGTTTATAGCACTCTTAGTTATTTCCGATCTTATAGATTGAGAGATTTTAGAAATGGATTAGTCCAAAGATTCCCCAATCATCTTTATTTTTCCTTTTTTTGTATTATTTCTATTTTAATTGTTCCTCAGAGAGAACAATTTTTCTTCGACTAAAACTCGTCTGAACTTGTCTTTAACATGCTTGAACTGGAAGATATACCAGGAAGAAACTTCAAATCTTCTATCGGCACCCTTTTCGGAAAATCATTCATTTTAATTGACCCTTGAAATTATGCAACAATTTTATTTCATTTCTACATAGAACCAATATACTTTTCAAAACAAAAAATATTTTTTTATAGAAATGTTTGAAATAACGGATAATAATTTGAAAATTTAAAGATCCTGCTGAAAAAGTCGATATTTATGAAAATACTCTAAATGTTTGAAATTTTAGGGATGCGCTGCATCCACAGCATCCATGGGCCGAACGCCACTGATATATATTTGTAGGTATATGTTTATTTGCATAAAACAGAGGACAACCTCATTGATTTTTCATTGCTTTACTACTTTACCATATTTAATATTCCCTTCAAAAGTAAAACGGAACTCTTTTAGTGTAGCAACAATATCTGTTTGTCTGTTCATCTCTTAGAGCAGAGGTTCCCAACCTTGTGCCCGCGGGCGCCATGGCGCCCGCGGAACGATTCGTATGTGCCCGCCTCTCACTATTCGACAGAGACAGAATTTTTTCATAAACATTATTTTAAAATACGCCGAAGGCGCCAAATCACAAGGCACATAACTCTGATTGCTTCGGCGATCATCGGCTCACTTCGGGTTTTCCGCGTGTACATGGAGTGATGCGCAAAAAGCATTCCCCGCCTGGAACCGCGTTGTTATCATTTCGGGTCGCGACAGTTAGATAAGAGACATGTTCGTCAGACGAAACACGAATATGAGTTTTCTATAAAAAAAAAATTAACAGGCTAAAAGCGAGGTGCGTAATTTATTGTATTCATAAGCGATGATCTATTAATAAACTATTATTATTGAGGAGATAGTTATAGTTCTTGTTATAATATATTTATGCATATAATGCAGAACAGACTTGCGCTATAACATTGATATTATATTGTAGTTCAATTATTATTTTTTTATTATTTAATTTAGCCCTAAAATGAGTGGACCAAGTAAAAGACAACGAACCTATAATTTTAACACTGACTGGGAGGAATCATATTGTTTCGTTAATTTGAAAAATAAATGCGTTTGTTTGTTGTATGGTAGTAGCATTGCAGTGCCGAAAAAACATAACGTTGAACGACACTTTCAGACAAATCATGGCACTTTTAATGTGAATTATCCTCTTAAATCTGAAGTAAGATAGAAAAAAATTTGTAATCTAAAATCAAGTCTAACAGCACAACAGACTGTTTTCACTAGACATGTGGAAAATTCTAAAAAGGCCACTATTGCTTCTTTCAAAATATCTCACATGCTCGCAAAAAAGAAGAAACCTTTCCTTGATGGTAGAGTTGTTTAAGGAACTATTTTTGACTGGATGCCGATTGTTTGTTTGATGGATTTTCTAACAAACGTGAGATTGTCTCAACAATACAAGACGTATACAGTTGTCAAATAACAGGTCACAAGAAGAATACATGCAATTTCAACAGACATACAAACTCAGTTAAAGACTGACTTGGAAATAGTGCAGCTGTTTCTCGCTACAATTTGACTAGTCAACGAGATATATCAGACACCGCACAGTTAGCAGTTATGGTGAGAATGGCGTTTAAGTAACTTCACAGTAAAAGAGGATATGTTACAAATATTACCATGAAAGGACAGATAAGGGATGAGGATATTTATAATACATTCAAAACATATGCCAAGTCAATAAATATGCCTTTGCACAAGCTGTTTGCAATAACCACTGATAAGGCGCCAGCAATGGTGAAGTAAAACAAAGGATTTGTTGCCCTCTGCAGGAAGGATGATTCGTTTTCAAACTTCATAGTCCTACACATTCGTATTATCCACCAGGAAGCTCATAGTGTAAACATTTGCCATTTGTAGCACGTCATGTAAAACAGCTTGCAAAAAAATCAATTCTATTTTGAGCAGCTCCTTTGCAACATCGAGACTTTTACAAGGCCCTGTTAGAAGATACTGAAGATAAAGAAACATGATCTTATTCTGCATACTGAAGTACGTTGGCTCAGTAAAGGAAAGGTTCTTTCAAGATTTGTGAGTTTAGTTGAAGAAACAAAAACATTTATAAACGATAGAAAGGAAAATTATGAGTGAACTAGCTGACTCTGGCTGGCTGATTGATTTGGGATTTCTCACAGACATCATGGAAAAATTGAATTCTTTAAATTTGGAGTTGCAGGGTAAAGACAAAAGCATATGCTGAAATGATAGGCTCTCGTAAGTCATTTAAAGCTAAATTGGATTTGTTGAGTATCACATCTGCAGATCAATTCTCTCGTGCATTTCCCACATATGAAGAAAATGCTAGGTGACAATGAATTAAATGGGACATTATTTAATTAAGCATCTTCAGAGTTAAAAAAACGGTTTGAAGAGAGATCTTGCAGTTTAAACATATTGAGCCATTAGTTTCCTTCTGTATCAATCTACTTTTACTTGCCAAATAAATGTTATGGAAATAGCCGCATGTATTGCAGATTTTGTTCAAGGTAAGACAGAAGAACTAGAGTTAGAAATTTGGACCTTAAGAATGATATTTCGCTAAAATCATCAATGTCAGAGGACTTTTGGAATACTGATGGATAGAGAAAGTTCCCATTGTTAAAAAGCGGCATATAAGATTGAATCATTTTTCGGTTCAAGCATATTTATGCGAATCATTGTTTTCAAGCATGAACTTAATAATCAAGATATAGATCTCGACTCACCGATGAGCATCTTTGATGATTGTCTGCTAATAGGATTATCGTCATCACGCTCCTAATTATGAAGCTCTGGGCAATGAAATGCAATGCAAGATCACATTGACTTTATTATATTTTTAATTAAATGTTTTCTTTATATTTGTGTGTTTTGTTTACTTTCTTTACGTTTTGTAAATACATTTCTCTGTGTGTATGCAATGTTGAAAAAAATGCATATAATTTTATTATTTTGAAACATTTTTGTTTATTATTATTAATACATTATGACTATAAGAAAATAAGAAAATAAATTGTGGGAAAATATTAGGTTATGGAAGGAGTTTGTCGATTTAAAATAGGTGGTACCTGCCACCTACTGATATTTTAGAATGTGCTCTAGAGTAAAAAAGGTTGGGAACCCCTGTCTTAGAGATTGTAGCTCGATTCATTTGAGATAAATTAATGTATATTGATAAGTGTATAATATATGAAATAATTGAAAAATGAGAGGTTTTATTAGTTAATTTGCAAAAACTTTTAAATAATAAGCTACTATTTGAAAATTATAAATATACTAAAATTAAGAAATTTAAACCAAATTAAGTCAAAATTTTGTTTCCTAGTAAACATAGTTTATTATGTTTAAATCTAGCACTTAATAGATGAGAGTTAGCTACCCCGTCCCTGTCTCATCTCTAGCAATTTACAGAATGCGTACCGAGCCTTGGTGTGCTTTCCTTCTCCACTCAATTACTGTTTTAAAAATTAAACCAACTTCATTATCCATTAAAAACGGAAAATTAAAATTTGAGTGATTGTTAAATTTTTTGACTTCTAGGGTTATTAAACAATGCACAATTGAAATAAATTTAATAATGTCCATTTTATTTATATTTTAAATATAAATAAATAAAAACATAATTTAAATTGATAATATTAAAATTAATTTGCAGTGTGTGACAATCTTTCCATGACGTTAGAAAAACAATTTTTCTTTCACAAATCCTAGTAGCCATGTAGAGTTGAATCGCTTATTACTAAAAGGGCCCAAGTCACATTACTATAGTTTCGAGAAAAAAGATAACATGTGTTTAAAGCTAGACAAGTTCAAAGTGTGCGCCGCGGCCTCTTCACAATTAATTGGCGCGAGACATTTACCTAAACACCAAAAAACAAAATGAGAAGCTAATAATTTATTTATTATTTATTTTTATCTCTTACTTACGATTAGACATACTTTTACTTAGTGTTTCCGAAGTCACTCCAATGACCCGCTCTCTGAAATCTTAGCTTGTACACGAGGGGTGAACCGCGACCTAATGTGCTCTACAGCTACTTCCACTTGTACTTCCAAATATTTCCAAGCACTTTCAAAAATTTCCAAGATATTTCCAAGTAAATGCAAATATTTCCAAATATTTCCAAGTAATTCGCAAATATTTCAAGTACTTTCAAATATTTCCAAGTACTTCCAAATATTTCCAAGTTCTTCCAAATATTTCCAAGTATTTCCAAAATACTTCCAGAGGTGTACACCTACTTGCAATCGCGGATCACCCTTCGCTTGTACATATCTTTTTTTTGTTTATTTTTATTTTATTTTTTTGTTTTTATTTATGTTTTTGTAATTTTATTCAACTTTTTGTTCATATTTTTATTTTATTATTATTTTTTCTTTTGTTTCTGTTCATCTTTTTCATTTTTATTAGTTTTTATTTATTTGACATAGATATGTATAAAATTTTAACAATGCGACTACTGTAAATAGAGGGAGAGAGAGAAAATGTAAATATTACCACCAATTGTATATACCTAATTTGTAAATTTCTTATCTGTTGTATGAGGAGGCCCCTCCTGCGCTGCCAAATTAATGATATATATATAGGGCGCCATAGAAAATTAATAATTGAAAAAGGCCCCGCGACTCGGAAAAGTTTGAGAATCCCTAATTTACAGGTATATATATTTGATTTTCTATGTATAGAAATTACTAAAGTTTTGATTATATTTTTGTATTGAGCAATCTTGTAGGTTGATCGCTATAAAGTGACAGAAATCGAGGTCAAAGGTCGAGGACTTGTCCATTTAGTAATAAATACAGTTTTCAATTATTATTTTTTTAGGTATGTATGTACTTGGAAGTCAATATAGCACATACAACTTATTCTCGTGTATAATGTGATTCATTTTGTAATCGAAAAGTTTTCATTTTCATTTCTGTGGTGTCTTTGTGATTCATTAGAAATGAATGTTTTTTTATATAATACGAGGGCACCAATCTTCCCAGTTTCATATCAGCTCTAGAAAATTTTTTTAACAGTAAATTTATTGTTATTGTTACTGATTATTATCTCGGTATAGTCATGAACGGCATAGATTCTATCAATTTTTCTTAATGATCTTTTAATAACACAGAAGTCCCTATCACAGGGTAAGAAAGAATGCCCACGCACTGGATAAAACTGCTGAAATTTATTAAAGAAACCAGTGTCAACTAGAGCCAACCAAATTCTTACCATTGTAAGATTCTTGATTTGCCCAGGGTTATTGGAAAATAATCTTAGTTCTTTTACATCAGAATGAATATATTTCGTTTCGTATTCCATTATGAAACTGGATACTTCATTAGGCCCTTTAGCAGCAATACAGTCGGCGTCGTGGCAAATACAAAATATATGCTTTTCCTGTTTTTAAACGTGAACACAGAAAATATTAGCACTCTGTTGACTCAAATAAAAAAGTTTTTGAACAGAAACCTCCGGTAACTGGAAATTCTGCAGTGTCTTGCAAAGCAGTATAAAAATGTTTCGCTCTTCTTTTGTGAATTATAATTTCAGCAACTGCGGATCTTTTTGCAGCTTCACTCTATGAAAGACTCTTAATTACTTTCACATTTATATTCTATAGAATGTAGTAATGTGAAGTATTGCGATCGCCTGCCTGGGTCCTGACTCATCTTTGAGAGGTTCTATTTTTAATTGTCAAATCTTCACATTGACAACAAGTATCGATTTGAGGGCCCCCAAAATGCAAATTTAAATATTAATAGAAGAATTTTATGTAATAGCTATATTTGATAGTATATTACGGGTAAAAGTTGACGTTTATTTTAGCATTTACCATAATAAATAATAATAACAGTGCTGCTATCAACGTTGGTAATTTCGCAAAAGGGACTAAGTTCATGGACTTGGGTCATTTTAACAATAAACTTGTTCAAGATCAATACGTAAACAGTATAACCGAGGGTCGGACGTAGTATCAAACGATCGGGCTCAGTTTAATTAGTATATAACAATTTGAAACTCAAAATCACCAAAATGTGACTTAGGCCTTTTTAGTAATAAGCGAATCAGTTCTATCTTACACCCTAATTCCATACTTTAGGATTGGAACGCTCTCACCCGCATGCTTGCAATTTATCCTCACGAAATATGGGAATTTACATTTCCTCCGGCCGCAAATCCAATAAGATAGAATATTTAAATTTAATAAATATCTATCTACCTTAGACATTTTAAATAAATTATTTGACTTCCTTGACCTTTTATTATCTTAATATATATAAATCTCGTGTCACAATGTATGTTCTCAATGGACTCCTAACCACTGAACCGATTATAATAAATTCGCACACCATGTGCAGTTCGATCCAACTTGAGAAATAGATAGTTTAAATCTCAGGTGTAGTCGCCATTTTAATTTATTTGCTAATTGTTTGTCTGTTATTATTTGACAGTCATTTGACTCCAAATGATTCTAACAGATGTCGATACCTTTCGACTGGGGTTGAGTAAGTAATCAATAGATGGCTTGCTGACTGGTGGAAATGAAATCTACGAACGTGTCATATAAGCTACATTTCGCACAGGACTGACCACCAACGTGCCGTTGACGCTATAAAATTAATTAAATTTATTTTTGTGGTGAACGAAATACTCCGTATAATTCAATTGTGCTTCCCGACTTTTTAAATTTTTGGTGTTAGCATAGCCGGCCACGTGTTACTTGAGAACTGGTAGACGTCAATTGTATTCATATTATAATTGTTGATAATATGCAGTTAAGTAATTGAACCTGCTTTTACTTATTTGTGCTTCATTGATCAAAACTTTATAATTAATAATTATTTGAATCATGAATGGCTCAGTCAACGGCGATTTTGCGCCAAAAACGTTGATGTTGACGAAATTAACTTCCAGATACAACAGTTGTTACCAGGCGATCTGATGTCTTTTAAATCAATCGATACTGTTGTTGATGAAAATTAAAGTATAAATTTTCCGATTGAATTTTTAAATTCATTAGATATCCCTGGAATGCCACCACATAATCTTCGATTAAAGATTGGTTCCCCTATTATTCTCCTCCGTAATTTGAATCCACCTCAATTATGTAACGGTACGCGTTTGGTCATCAAAAAGATCACCGGAAACATTCTTGAAGCAACCATTTTGGCTGGGAAGTTTAAAGGAAAAATGGTCCTGCTACCACGTATTCCGATGATACCATCAGATTCTACCATACCCTTCAAAAGGCTACAGTTTCCAATTCGTTTAACTTCGCCATGTCTATAAATAAATCTCAAGGTCAAACAATGTCCATTTGTGGTTTAGATTTGGAAAATACATGCTTTTCTCATGGGCAACTATATGTTGTGTGTTCACGTGTTGGGAAACCGTCGAATCTATTTGTGATGAAGCTAAAGACAGGTTAACCAAAAACATTGTGCACCGATTGGTGTTAAATTAAATTGAAATTGAAAAGTATTTATAATTCAAAAAATAGATATCAATGTTTAAAAGTTTAAGACTGTCTGGCCTTGCCTCACCTCATTTATGAGTTTAAGCGTCACATGTTATTTACTGTATTATACTGTAATATACTTATTTGTTATAAATTAAATGGAAATAATAAAATCTGATAAATTTTTATTTTGTATTGATTTCTGCTTAATATCAAGTGTAAGAACATTTTAATTAATTGTGTTCAACGTACTTCCTCTTCAAATCTCAATCCAGTGAATTTGTATATCAACATCAACATTTTCAGTCTTTGTTCGTAAATAATTTCATTGTACTAAAGGGTTATAGTAGTAGAAAGTCAACAGGAGATCACCATATTTTTTTACAAATACTATCTGTGTGAAAAAGCATAGTGGACTCCGTGACTGATGTTCTCTTATCGTTCCTCTTAGATTGTTTACTATAATGTAATATAACAAAAACTTTAGCCACAGCAACGTGTGTCAGATCAGCATATATATATAAAAAAAAAAAAAAAACAATTTACATAAAAGGTAATCAATTTTGGACACCTCATACTTTCATTCCGAGACGCCGCCCGCCAGCAACCTGCCTGGAGGGCTTAGTTGGGACAGGCGTGCGGAGGCACTGCCGGGTACAGCTAGTATATATATATATATATATATATATATATATATATATATATATATATGTTAACTATTATTTATAATAAACAATGCAAATATAAGATAATGGTGTATTTCTGAATGTAGGTAGTGATAGTATTTTGAGATAAAGAATAATGATTCTCGTGTTCTTTAAAGAAATCGATAGTTCAATAGTTTATATACTTTAAATTGAGTAATCAACTTGACATTTTACGAAATACACAACTTGGAAGCACAAAAGAAATCATTAGAAATAATATGTTTAACTATAGACTATGCGTGTTTATTTACTTTTTTGGTTTGCATACTAGTAATTATGGGATGGGAATATACTAGAGTTTAATACAAAATCAACTTTTGAAAAGAGATATAACGTTTTTTCGAAATAATTAATTTAACTGGTTTTCGAATTGTTAGAAAAACAAAATATAACATAAAATATATATTTTTCAATTTTGAAGTTGTAGTGTCTGAGAAGGTTGAGACTCAGCCTACGAAGCATGAGGCACGGTTTCAAGCCCGGCACACTGCGAAAATTTGACCTCTACATTAATTACACACAATCATATATATAAACACATACATAGATATTAATCACTTATGATCTGAATAAATGGAATCTGTTCCCAAAGTAATGTCAAACAAAAATCTGAAGAAAAAGTAAAAACTTTTCAAGTTTCGGTACGCTCTCCAATTTGTAATATATGTAATGTGCAGGCTTCAGTGACTATTCACTAACTTTATCAATAGCTCTCTGCAGTTTATTTGTTGCTTCAAGAACATTATCACCAACGGGAACTCTTGAGTTATAATGGTTATCGGAATACAGACATACGGAAAATAATAATGATTGAAAATGACTTATCTTCAAGTTTCAGACTTTTTTAAAAAGTGAGCAAATTAAAAAAGAGTGGATATTGATGAGGCAGTCAAAAAAGAAGATAATTTATACTATCTTTTTATTCATAAAACCGACGCTCCGAAAGCTATTCCTCCTTCTTCAGGGGTTTTGAAAAGTCAGTGAAGAGGAAATTGAATGGGACCTTTCCCTCTGTCTCCTCTTTCAGTGGCAGTAACAATAATATATTGTATTTCATTGAAACTGAAAGGAGGAGACAGGGGGAATGTTGCATTGGATTTCCTTAACTGACTTTACAGAACCCTGAAGAAGAAGGGAATAGCCTCCGAAACGTCGATTTATGAATAAAAAGATAGTATAAATTATCTTCTTTTTTGGACTGCCTCATCAATATCCACTCAATTTCACTTATCAGTCCGTCTCTAAAAATAAAAAATGCTTACATTTGATACGAGGGCCGCCCGGCAGGCATTCAAGCTTTGACTGACTCTCTGGCGTACCGAGTAAAATACAAACAAAAAACAAGTTTTTCATCTCGGTTTTCAAATATCGACAAACCTTGCATCTATGAAAGCCTAAAGTAAAAGGGAAGATACATTTCCTTTCCAATGAAACACTCAAGGGGCAGCATTTCATGAATTTTGTATGAGTCCTTAGTCCTAATTCCTATGTCATTAATCCTTTATTAAAGAAGATAATCTTTAAGACAATCAGTAAATTTACATTGAAGATTACTTTGATAGTGGCCTTCACTCTGATGAACTCCACTTCCTAAAGAGAAATCAATGAGGTATCCTCTACTTGATGCAAATAAACAATTATATATATAATATTTATATATAGGTATATATAACGAATATAAATATATATATATAATTTATTTGTTAGAGTCCATGACAGATTTTCTAATTTTTATCAAAAAATTTTGGAGAAAATAATTTTTCATAAATATTTATATTTTTATTTTAATTAAAGTAAATTATGCTCCAAGACAAAATTTGTATCATTGTCTATGCTCAAAATATTTATTTTCTTAGTGTTGTTTAAAATGGTAACAACCCATTTTCGCACATTGTTGAACAAAGAATCAAATTAGAGCAGTATGTTTTTTTTATGCATAGTAGAGTTAAAAAATCTTAAACCTGAACTTTTTCAAAAATTATTAATGACAGAATCTAAAAATAGAAAGAGATTAATCAGTCAAGCCAAATATAGAATAGATTTCGCAAAATTAGTTTATTTTTCATATTTAAAGAGAAGTTATTAAGCCGGATTATCTAAAGTCATTCGTGGTATATGAGCTTTAAGGCCCAGTTCTTGAATATAGTCAGAATGAGATTAGCCAGGTCCAACACCCTCATATAACAAAATAGAATGATATGATTGGCGATGGACCTTAGAAGGGATAGAAAACGGACAATCATATGAAACGTCGTTCTCCACCCACCACGGAGACACTATTGAAAATGCAGCAAAGGCAAACATGAAGAAATATTTCCTCTATTATTTTATCCAGCCTCTTACCTTACATCTCTATATATTATACTCTCTACCTATATTATTCTATTACATTATCCAGCGCCATTACTCTATCTCTCTTTACATTATATTCTCCACTCTCTATTACTCGATCACACGAGTATATTTCTTCTTCCTGGAGTCGTTTTTACGGGCATTCTCATTCATCCACTTGCGAGCCCCTCCATTGGCATTTCTATCATTAGCACGATAGCTAATTGGATAGCACGTGACAATAATATCGTCCGGCTCTCGTGAAGACACCACGGAAGCTGATCAAAAAGGCGAGACTTCAGACCCGTTACACACTCTTCGACGTGGCAGTCTACGGCATCTGAGCGAGAGGGAGTGCGGCACAGCTTAGCGCTGTTGAGCGGATTTGAACCAGTCGGCACACTTCAAAGAGCAAACGTAATCAATCATAATTTCTTTTGAACGATCTCCGTTCACCCTTTGTAAAGCCATCAAATCATTTAATTCTTTCTGACTCGTTAAATTCACCAAGGACCTCAGTACAATCATATATTATACATTGAATTCTTTGATTATCTTTCACTGTTAAGAAAATTCTCATTCTCCTTTTGCAGCTAGAATTTATTTAAGTATTTTTATTTTATTTTTGCCTCTTTAAAATTATTTTTTTTTTTTTTTTTTAAATTCATTGCATCAGATTAACTTCAGTAACTGCAGAATTTGAACATAAGGAGTAACCTCAGTAGTTTATCAAACTAGTACAACGAGATACACTGAGTTACACCACCACCACCACGTCTATGATGGTTAGTATTCTCACACTCAGGAATATTCCCCTTAAACGTCCCCATACCAAACTAATTTCCTTTACCCCTCCAACCACGATACCAATCCCTAACCCCATTGCATGGCAGAAGGTGCGTGGGATTTGAAAATCTAAGCCATCCCATCCCACAGATATCCCTAAATTCAAAATCCCATATTAAAAAATATTCTGAGAAGTGAGAATACCAGGCTTAGTAAGGCTGCAAACCGAACGCGATACCTGTCTCGTTGTACTAAAATTGAACAAAAAAATATAGTATATTGCCCCGTACCGTTAATTTATTTTTTTTTCATATTTTTTATTTATTTAAATTTCTCTTAACAGTGGGATATCAAAGGTTAATTGAATAATCCCGGCTTCAACACTTCTATTTTTGAAATTTTCTGAGAATTTATTTGGCGAACTGTTTACTTTCTTTTCTATAAAATTAATACATTTTATAAATAAACAATAGCAACTTCTAATATTTGATTCTTTCTTTACAATAAACACCGAGAATGGACGGCACACAACAGAGTCTGACGAACGCAGGGCGATTTATGCAGGCAACCAACAAACAACGGTTGAATTATCCAACACGCCGATCGATCCTGATGATATAGCATTAGACTCAGGGACCTGTATGTCCACTCCTACACCGGCGGAAATGGAAGAATCGACACTTCCAGCCATGCTACGAGATACAAGGGAATTTGCAAATGCGCTTGATGGTGAACATCAAATCGTAAGTACACATACCCCCCCTCCACCCACACCCTTCGATACTAATAGCATGCTCCAACAAATAATGTTGCAAATGAGAGAAATGACAAGTGAGTCACAGGCTAATATGATAGAGTCAATGAAAGAAAATCAAAAGAAAACAGAGGCGAATTTAATAGAATCAATCAAGGGCATAGATCAGGAACCAGATAGCAAAATGTGGCCAGAATAGGAGACCATGAGGGATGAATTTAGGCCAGTAATATAACATCCATGTCATAAACAATGGTAATTTAACAACAATAGGTAATAAAATAGAGCTCACATGATACAACACACACAATCGCCACCTTGGAAATACAAGATAGAAAACCTCTCAGTATGGGCAGCGGGGACAGGATATGAAGCAGTAATTTTCACACACCACAGTAGAAAATCCTCCCGCAAAACCAGTAATTCTGCAGACAAAACAATAGGAGTTCAACGGATGCAACAATACGAACAATCACCACCCTTAGAAATCAAGTTACCAACAATTGAAACCATTGTTGACCCTCTTCCTTTTAGAAATCGCCCCAGAATCTGCACTTCAGCCCCTTGTAATAAAAAGCCCAATATAGACCCCAGTAGAGAACCCTCCATAGAATTAAAAACAATAACTTGTATACTCCCGCCATAGAAATTCATCAACAACCCATAATTTTGCGAACAAATAATTGAAATTCCGCCCCCACCACCTTTAATAAAAATTGATGCAAGTCCCCCAAACAAATTCATTCCACTAGTCAAAAATTTGAATTGGCTTGCATATAAAGCATAAAAAATTATTTTTACAACATTTTCGATTTTCAAACTATCAACAATGAATTTCATTATAGGCACCAGATCCTTGACGTGATTCAGAATGAATCGCATCATTGCCAGCGAAAGCACTGGAAAGAATCCCTATACGTTTCGCGGGGATCAATCGATAAAAATGATAAGAAAACATTTTTCTCATTGATCCAAGTGAAACTCTTGAAAATTGCCTTCAGGTTATTGAAACTTTTCGAAAACGAAAATGCGATAAGTAAAAAAAACTTAATATTTTTTATTTTGCCACCCCAAATACGAAATGTCTAAATATTTTTCTTGTCATCTGTTGCTGCACCAAGAAATAATTTAGTAAAATAGTATATTTCATTATCTTTTGAAAATCATATTAAATAATTTTTGATAATTATTTAATTCAATTTTGGTAAATGCTGAATCATCACACTATTATTTCTTTCGTCTAATTTAAAATAAATATTCTACGATAACTATTTATATTAGCAGAACAATTTCTAAATAGGTCCCCATTTAAAAATTTTAATCCACATTTATATCATGATTTTGAATTTCCATTTTTTAAATAAATTTAGCAGTGCCCGTTTGTAATTTAACTTCAGTAAACCAGTAGATTTTATCGGATTCAACGGATTTTTGGAAAATCAACAGTATTCATTTTGGTTTTTATTTTTGTTTTTTGTATCTTTTACTATTTGTGTCAAACACAAACTCATTAAAAGAAGAGAGACTTATATACAATTTTACCCCATTTGTCACAATAGACAAAAATTCATTTTTAAATAATTTTTTCATTCTAAAATAAACCTCGATTCAATCCTTCCTAGTCGAATATTCTTTATGATTTTTAAAATTCTTAAATTTTTAAAATCAAATTTTAACTCGGGTAAGCTTGTAATTTCAATAGATTCAATCAATATTAATTTCTTTCCACCCTCACTATTTTTTCTGTTCATTTAAATAAAATTTTCTCGGTATTAACGTAAATTTTTCAATTGCTTCACTTGTTAATTTTATAATAAACATTCTATTGGTTCAGCTTTTCCTTTCTCAATATTATATCATCGTTAATTATGCAAAACTAAAAATATAATTTTCTCCTTTAGCCCCTGAATAAGCCCCTTGCAATTAAAAATTAAAACATTTTAAAAGCGGTAAAACCAACAAAGCGTATTTGCAAACAGTATCTCTACATGAGCGAATTAATTATTGTTACGATCAACATAAATTCTTGAAAATAAATTTTTTTATAGTATGTCGAATGGTCCGTCACAGAGATGGGAACTCGTGCATCCATATAGAAAGAGATGAACACGATCCCTAATATGCGGACAGATGGCATGAAAAAGTGAAATGGGGAATCAGAATCGATGTATCAGTGTTGGATAATTGAACTGAACAGCGAGATATGGCAACAAATTGCTTGTGATCCTCTGCGTTTCGATGGATTAGTTGTGGTCTCACGGGCAAATAGCTCTGGGCTAATAATTTGAAAAGAAATTTTTTTCAGTTTATTAATAATTAAAAAAAAAAAAAATTTTTTTAGTTTAAAAAAATTTTTTGAAGGAAGCGGTGTCATAAAATGGTAGCAACTCGTTTTCCACATTGTTGAACAAAGAATCAAATTTAGAGGTATGTTTTTTTTATGCATAGTAGAGTTAAAAAAATCTTAAACCTGAACTTTTTTCAAAAATTATTAATTTAATAACTTAAAAATAGGAAAGAGATTAACCAGTCAAGCCAAATATAGAATAGATTTCGTAAAAATTAGTTTATTTTTCATATTTAAAGAGAAGTTGGCTTAAGCCGGGATTATCTAAAGTCATTCGTGGTATATGAGCTTTAAGGCCCAGTTCTGAATATAGTCAGGGGAATGAGATTAGCCAGGGTCCAAACACCTCATATAACAAAATAGAACAGTATGATTGGCGATGGACCTTAGAAGGGATAGAAAACGGACAATCATATGAAACGTCGTCTCCACCCACCACGGAGACACTATTGAAAATGCATAAAAGGGCAAACACGAAGAAATATTTCTCTCTATTATTTTATCCAGCTCTTACCTTACATCTCTATATATTATACCTCTACCTATATTATTCTATTACATTATCCAGCGCTATTACTCTATCTTCTTTACATTATATTCTCCACTCTCTATTACTCGATCACACGAGTATATTTCTTCTTCCTGGAGTCGTTTTTACGGGCATTCTCATTCATCCACTTGCGAGCCCCTCCATTGGCATTTCTATCATTAGCACGATAGCTAATTGGATAGCACGGACAAGAATACCTGTCCGGCTCTCGTGAAGACACCACGGAAGCTGATCAAAAAGGCGAGACTTCAGACCCGTTACACACTCTTCGACGTGGCAGTCTACGGCATCTGAGCGAGAGGGAGTGCGGCACAGCTAGCGCTGTTGAAGTATTTGAACCAGTCGGCACACTTCAAGAGCAAACGTAATCAATCATAATTTCTTTGAACGATCTCCGTTCACCCTTTAAAGCCATCAAATCATTTAATTCTTTCTGACTGTTAAATTCACCAAGGACCTCAATAAATCATATATTATACATTGAATTCTTGATTATCTTTCACTGTTAAGAAAATTCCCCCATTCTCCTTTGCAGCTAGAATTTATTTAAGTATTTTTATTTTATTTTTGCCTATTTAAAATTATTTTTTTTTATTTTTTTTAAATTCATTGCATCAGATTAACTTCAGTAACGTAGAATTTGAACATAAGAGTAAATTCAGTAGTTTATCAAACTAGTACAACGAGATACACTGAGTTACACCACCACCACCACGTCTATAAAGGTTAGTATTCTCACACTCAGGAATATTCCCCTTAAACGTCCCCATACCAAACTAATTTCCTTACCCTCCAACCACATACCCTCCCTAACCCCATTGCACATTGTTTTTTAAATCTTAGAAAAAGAAACTTTTTTTCGTTTTTAATTTAAAATTTCCATTGATAAAGGAAGAAATTCTCCCAAACCGTTTGGGTTTGATTAAACGTTTAAAGATTGTTATATAAAAGATATAAGCAGAATTTTTTAATTTCCGTTATTGAAATATGGAGTGAAAAATTTCGTTGCTTATAACATATATTGCGATTCAGAGAGAGGTTTTTTGTCTCGAGGGTGTGAGCTGACTGCCCGGATAGCATGTTAGTCCTCAGGTTTGACTCCTGGGGGATGAATCCCCTCTGATTTCGCAATTAAAGAATATTTCTACGAAAAATCCGAGAAATTGTCCTAAAAAATTAAATTATTTCTATTTTAAAAGATTTGTGTTTATTTTAATTATAACAATCAATAAAAAAATTTATTTTCTATATATATATATTCATTTATATATAAGTACGTTTATTTGTATCAAGCAGAGGAGACTCTCATTTATTTTTCTAAATAAAGGTTATGTGTGACTTTTGCAAAAGACTTAATTTAACAACATTTAAGCATTATTCCATATATAATTATCGGTCAAATCTTGTATTCCTTTCTCTTTAATCAGGGATTTTTTTAAATCGATTCCTTTAGAAAATTACTATATTTAAAGTTCAAGAGTGATGAAAACGGTTTATTAATTTTTATGAGATTAACTACGAAAGCGTATCTTATTATCTTAGTAATAAAGTGCTTCCTCTGATTGAAATGCTCAACTTACAATTTAAACAATGATGATGATCCTATTTTTTTAATGAAATTTAATTATAACTTTCATTATTTTCATATATAATCTACTACTTTTTTTTTTACTCTAATTATATTTATGAAAATAATGAGCGGCAGATGTGAATGATAATATCCTTTTTATCACGCATCTCATTACAATAAATCTTTTTTAATTTCATTAAATTTTTTTCGCTTCATTTTTTTATTCTTTATTGATTATGCATAATAATTTTTTTATTTCCATATTCAATACAATATATATCATGGAATGTTTAGTGTACATCACATGACTTTTCCTTACTCCGCATTGATAATAAACAGACATAAAAATAAACTGGTGTGTACATCACATGACGATAACTTGTCAACTTTTCTTCTATTAAATCATATTACCAATTTTTAGATTAGTATACCTACTATTTGATAAGTACGCCGATTTTGAAAATATCGTTTCAGTTTTTTTGCGACAGCCCTAATCAACTCTCTCACAATGTTTCATTCAAGAAAGAAAATTCAGATCGCAAAACTTGTGATATTTATTATGAGAACACAACGATTTTTACAAAAATTGTTGCACGAATCGCAGGGTCCACGACAGAAGGAAAACTTCTGCCCTGTATTTAAATATTTGTTTTCTTGGTTTAATCTTAATTCCAAATATTCCAGTTGACTAAGCTCATCTATCTATTTATCTATACATAGAAAATAAAAAAATTTATTGATTTTTTTTTAAATATTAAAAAATACAAATTTTTACAAACCAATCTTGAAAACGTTTAATTCTTTTAAAAGAAACGTTGTTTTCTAAAAGATTTGTATTTTTTAATATATCTATACTTCTTATAATAAAAATGTAGACTGTGATTCTCCATGAAGCCATTTTAAGTGTTACGCGAAAAAAATACATGATAAAGAATAGTTGCAAAAGAAAAATCAATTCAAGTTATTATTTTAAATAATGGAATTATTTTTGAGTGGAATGTGTTTTTTTTCATTATGCCTTTGATTTCAAAAAGGTTGGCTACCCCTGCTTTAAAGGTTATGCCTACGAACGGTCCATGGTATCTTAGGTATTCTAAGTGTTCCGAGAAAAAAAATGTCAGAGTTTAGTGTTCATCGACATCAAAAAGTTTTGAGAAGCATTATTGCAGTAGATGCTCATAGATTACAGAATTTGTTAATTGGGTCCAAAGGCCTAGAATTTTCATTTGGGGTGATTGATTTTTGCATTTCTAGTAACCTATGAGTCCACAGATTGTGTATACAAAATTTGGTTGAGTTTGCTCCAAACATTTTTTTTTCTTTTCAATTTGTTATTTTACAGGATATAAATAAAAGAATAAAACTTTCACTAAAAATAATATTCTGATTAAAAAAGCAATCCGGGCATCAGGAGGTCGTGTCTCCTACTCCGAGGAGTATATCTATACTCCCCTAATCCCTCGTTTGGTAGCTAACCCACCCCCGAAAATTAACTAACCCCCGAATTTTTTTCTAGCTACGGCCTTGGTCTCGGTGAATCCCTCCCCATCTCGCATAAGCCCGAGGCCTGCAGCAAGAAATAACTAGGAAATTGCTAACACGCACCCACTCTTTATTGTTCAAACATTTAACAATTTAATTTGATTTAATAAAATGAGATAAAGTAATTTATGATATTTTATTAGGGATAAAAAAAATTGGTAACAACTTGACATTAAATATTGATTACATTTTTATTTCCATTCAACAACCGTTTATATATGATATCAAAGTTGCAACAACAACCAGCGACATGAAACTGATTTTATTTTCTTATTTTTATTTTTGCCTTTAGCGACATGGATTTTTATGTTTTCACGAGATTTCTATTTCTTGTTTTTATCTTCTTCAATGAAAAAAATTGTTATAAAAAAGATATGATACTTCGTTGTAATGATAAGACAAGCGATTCAATATAATAATATTAGAGGAAAATGTGAGAGAAATTTTCAAGATTCGATACGATTTACGCAAATTTTGTAGATTGTCGTGAAAGAGTGAACTTTCGAATCCCATTAGAGTTTAGATCAGGCCTGGCCAACCCAAATCACTCCGTGCGCCGCATTGAAGCCCTACAAATTTCCACGGGCCAAACTTAAATAATAATAAATAAGAAACATAAAATAAAAATAGTTTTGATAAAGGCGCTGATGGCCTATGTATAATAATTAGATGCTGTTTTGAGGTATGTAAGCCCCTTGAACCAGATGTGGTGTTCAAATGAAGTATTGTCTCTTTAATAAAAAATTTTATATAATATAAGTGTCAAAAATAAAATAATATTATAAATTTTATTTAAATAAGAAATAAATAAAATATATGGCTACTTCATTAAGTGTGATATGTGCGTTTCTTTTCGATTACTTAATTTTTATAAATCTATTTCGATATTTGAAGTTGCACATCTTAACTGGTTTTCCAGATTTACGTCGGTTATTGACGCTCTATTTTTGTTTTTGTTATATTTCATTTTAGAAAAAAAGCTTCACAAATGTATGTAGATCCAAAGACACTAATAATTTTTTGAGCAAAACGTCTGATATTGGAAAATTTTTCTGCTATTATGTACTTACTATAATATTCTATTTTTGGAATCGTGGGATATCTATTTTACAAGGTTTTATTTAACTTTACCTGTTAGATACGTTAGCAGAATTTTGCAGCTGAATTGTAAGCCAGTTCCACCCAACCATTTGAGCTGAAATTTTGCACACACTTTTGGTGCTGGTGACAATACAATCTAGTATACTCAGTTATGTAAATTTTGTATAATTTACATGTACTTTTAACCATCTTATATTTTTGCGCCTAGTGCTTATACAACAATTTGTATTCTAAAGCACAGAAGAGGAATACACTACAGGCGGAACCAATCTATTACGATCCGAACAGCCATTAGTGAAAATATAATAAAACAATAAAAACAATAAATATATTTTTGTGACATGGGTATCAAATTAAAGCGTTTGATGAGCAGAAAGTCTTTAACAATATTTCTAAAGTAATTAAGATGTATTAACTAAAAGCATAAAATAAAATACTATAAATCAAGATTTTATTTAATCCATTTACTAAAACGAATAAAATAAGTTTAGGTTTTGGTTGAGGAAATTTCAAATCAGTAGATCTTTTTAAAACGTACTTATGTGCTATTTTTTGGACTGAAAATTCTTTTATATTTTATGTAGAATTATTCGATTTCAAAAAGATTTTCGTTCAAATTGTAAAGAAAATTCACACTTCGGCAAGTACTTGCTTATCAAACAGTGTAGACAGACTAAAATAATACCATTTTTCTTTTGAATGGGACCCAAAAAGCTTTCACTTTCGACCCAATATTAATTTCAAGTATTGTGTACTACAAAATGATTTAATCTTTGTTAAATTAAAGTTTTTTTTTAATATATATAGTTATTTTCTATTTCTAGTAGGATAATCAAGTTAATGTACGATTCACAAAAAATATTTCCTCTTATTCTACTAGGCACGGAACAAATAGGAGAACAAAAACATTCAAAATAATTGTGATCAATAAACTTGATTAATGAAGATTCTTTTGTATTTTGATTACCAGATCAATACATTGTAGTTTATAATGCGGATAACTTTGCTTAGTCCTAAGCATTACGAGGAATATATATTGCATTAAATTAATTTCATTTAATAATATAGGTTGGAATGCACTAGCACTTCCTATGGAAGAATAAAGGGGGAGCGGACAACGGTATGCAAGTGCACGTAATTTAAATAAAAAAATAATAATAATAATAATGGTTTGTCCAAGTAATAAATTACATATTCTAGACAAACAAATAATAAACTAAAATATATCCATGACCAAACATTTTACAAAGAATTAAAAAACAGCGGCTAAGTGTGAGTATTGCTTGTACGCGTACCATAGATTGAGCTCGAAAGATTGATTATTTTAAAAGGGGAAAATTGAATATTGTTCAAATAATTTTGTTTTAATAAAAAAAGCATTATTTTTTTAGAGTTTTACATATATGTGAAAATGTATTTTAATAATGTGATTTTAAATATATTTTATTTTTAATTATAATGGATTTTGAACCGCTTATAATTGGCAATTTTGTTAAAACTAATTACTATACATAGATATTTAGATAGAATTAATAATTTATCTATGATATACCATATATATATATATATATATATATATTTTTGAGTCAAAGTAAAATGGTTTATGGTAGAGAACATATTGAATTTTCGATTATATACCTAACTTTAACTACGATTTATTAACTTTGAATGTTTTGAAACTTGATTAAATAATAAATATAGAAGTAAATGGGACATAATATAATCTTTTGATTAGATTTTAATTTTTCGTTTAATATTATAAAATTTAATTACCTTTTAACGTTCTCCCTCAGCAAGCTGTTCTCGCGAACCCGATTTCAACTTGAGAAAATCAAAACAAAATAGGAGAGTTAGTATTAATATTTAAAACTATAAAAATATGTGTGCATGGAATCCACGAGCGACTGAAGTGAAACTTATTGCTATTAACAAAATATAGCTCCTAAAAAGAACTGGGGGGGGGAATCTACCAATGATAATGAGCGCTGACTTCAATGTCCAGTTCTCCAAACCCGAGAGTCGGCCCCAACCAACCAAAATGGCTGGAGGTCCACAAATTTTAATCCTCCACCCGGATTCATGGGATTCGGAGAGTGATCAGAGTTATGGGAAGAGGAGAGAGTCCAGAAGACATATGTAGGTTTAGCGGGATGAATGGTGATCGGAGGTGGGTCTAGGGGGGAAGGATAGTGTCGGTGGGATGAACGGGGATTAGAGGAGGCTAGCAAGAGACCCGCCTCGCCGACGCAGTCAAATACCATAAGTTTCACTTCAAAAATTTCGTTAAGTTGTATAAAACTAAATACAAATGAGAGGGTCAGAAGCAAAGGGGTATATGTACATTTTGTGTAGTTTTGACAAAATGTAATTAAAAGTTTATAATGTTTCATGCTATCTTATGAGTAGTTTTCTTTTAAGTCACTAGAGGGAGCACCACAGAGTGGGATTACACTCGTTTGCCACCATAATTTTACATGCTTTTAGCATGCCCTACATGCTACAACTCATTTTTCTGGGAAATATCACTTGTACCCCTATGCTTCTGACCCCTCCAATCTTTTATAAAAACAATCTTCAAACGTATATTAAAATCTCAAAGAATTTCTCCCTCTATCAATCTATATGTAATATCTATATTTGTACGTTTAATTGCCTACATCTAAGGGGTTGAGCGGAATAAGTAGCTGCTTTTTGAAATTACAAGGCCAAGTGTAAATTTAAAATAAAAAACATTATTTAACGGTCTTTTGAAGTTTCTTATGTTAAAAACGAACGTCAAATAAATCAATTATATTTTTTGAAACTTTTTTTTTACATTTTTATTTACATAAATTACTTTGAAATGACGAGAGAATTTTCAAAAGTTCTTTCTTATGTAAATTCAGAGTACGTTATGAAAAATATTTGCTCTTGGAGATTGTAATGCATATTGCTTTAATAAAACTCTTTGTCCACTCAGTCAGTACCTCTCTTTGTACCCGCTTGTTTTACAATTTTAATGGCAAATTGACAAGATTATAGTTTTCAAAGAGTTTTTATAAAATCTAATGAATGTCCAGTAGGTCAAAGCGTTAAAGAACATGCAGGTTCATTAATTCGATTCCTCGTTAGGAAAGGAAATTTTTTTCTAAAAAGTAATTCTCCTGTGTTCAAAATGATCAGGGCTTGTGAGATCTTTGGGTTTAAGGTATCTCTTGACCAATATAATTCATTAATCCCATCATTCATATCTAAACTGACCTGTGACTTTTATGTGGTTGATTTGGTTTCGAATATATTTATAAATAAATAAAACTCTTTTATAAAATAATCTCAAAACGTTAATTAAAAACTCAAACGTTTGGGGAGAAATTTGTATAAAAGAATTTGTATTTATTATATACTATTAAGCTATGTTTTCCAGTATCTACATATAAATCTCAATGTTTTAAGGAATTTTATGACTTTATATTGGACCAGGGGTTGGACAGCATTGGTTTAAATCGAATGGGATTAAAGAAGGATATGAGAAATGATAATTTATTTTTTAAAATAATCACGGGTATAATAATCCCTGACTATCCATTATTTATCTATTGAACATGTAAGAACGTGTAAAAATCTAAAAGACAAGTCCTGTCAAGTTTTAGCCCAGGAAAGAAATGTTCAATTAATTGTGATTGTTCTAGAAAACCCCAATTCCTTGTCTCCGTGTACTAAAATGATAACTGGTTAGTGTCATAGCATATAAATTACTGAAATAATAACTAATTTAGAAAATGAAAATATGAGAAATAGAAGAATTTTTAAATATTCGAAACTTAATTATTTTTTTTTAATCTTATATAGTTGAGTTTATAATTTTGCTTTTAGTGAATTTTATTCTTGAAAAAAGCTTCACGTATTGTACAAATGTACATTCATATTTCGAAAAAGGGAATAAATATATCTCTACATATAAATCTCAATGTTTTAAGGAAGTTTATGATTTTATGTTGGGCCTCACTCATTGCAGTGCTGGGCCCCATGCAGGCCAAAGATTGGACAGCCCTGATCTATATAATATCTATATTTAATAATAATAGTCGGCTTGTGCGGCGAAGCCGACGTGATTTTTTTAATTTTAAAACGTACTAATAGCCCATGACAAAGAAAATTTACTAAAATTAGGAAATTAAATTATTATTTTTAAACACACTACGGCGTCCAGGAGCCCGCCAGATGAGGACATTGCACCTGGTTACTTATATTAGAACCCTCAAGTGATTGTTTCTATTATGATGACTAAATGAATGTACCAGAGATTGTTTCCTTCCTGAACAAATAAATAATAATTTTTTCCCACCTTTTTAACAATATTATATATATTATTTTTTCTTTTATTTTTTTTAACAGCTCGACGATATCACCCTTCCATTTGTAAGCCTTTTGTTGCTGGTATCTTTCCCGAAAACAATTTCTTGGTTATCCATTTTGTTTACTTTTATTCGAGTTTTTGTTGCTTCCATTAATGATACTCAATCCAACCGAATATTTTTCTATTATTATCTTATTTGTTCAAATAGTCTATTTAGTAATCCAAGATAAAAACGACTGGCTACGCTTAGCTTGTATTATGTTGCTTTTTACTTTTTCCGTTTGCTTGCTTTCTAAACAGTGATGACGGATTTCGCTTTCAAAAAACCATTTCGCATACAAAGCCCTCTCAAGGATTTATTTTTTATTAGTATCCAAACAAATATGATCTCTTGAATGAGTTTAAATTCATTCATAAATTAATATTTAATTAAATTAACTAATCCGTCTATATTTTATTTTCTACACTTGGGTAAGTATATAAATTTTATTAAATTTTGTATGTATTTTTTAATATCATGCATAGTTATTTTTCAAAGTTTTTCATAAAGAGAAAAATCACTGAGGTTGTCCTCTACTTGGTGTAAATAAACATATACAAATAAATAACAAATATAAATATGAATATAATTTATTTGTTAGACACTATAATTTCGAAGGTTTGGAGTTCAGCATCAGTTTTTTTAATTAGAAATATGATATGTTATTTCTCATACCCGATTGGATGAAACTATAGTCTCTAACAAATAAATTATAGATATAATATTCGTGTATGTATATTTGCATCATGCAGAGGACTAACTCATTGTTTTATTTTTATGAATCAACAACTCTGTTACTCTCGGGTAATCAAAATCATTTTAATTTTAAAGTTTTCTTCGGGACGACTCACTTTTTTTAATTAAATTGATGAAAGAATGAGTTACACCAAAGAGGTGCATCCCCTATATACAGTCTAAGAAGTGGGCTGGGTGAAAAATAGCCTCTAGGAGATCAAGCTAACCCGCAGCAGATTTAGCAGCGGTTGAGATATGGTCATTCCAAGAAAGGTCAGACCCCAGAGTGACACCAACAATGAAATCTTATCACTGAATTTCAGTGGGTTAGAATCGAATGATATATCTGGGAAGTTTCTATGGACACGCCTAGAGATTAGGCAACGCTGCGTTTTGATTGCATTTGCTGAGCGATAAGGCAATATTAGTATTAAAATAGAGGAAAAAGTTGGAACTTTTTCAACTCTTTCATATTAAATTCATAAACATTCGAAATTGGTCAAAAAATATGGTGGTCCATAGGCCTTCAATGAATGATTTTCCTAAATTGGATATAAGAGTTCAAATGGCCGATAGTAATAGGCTTTAAATTTCTAAGGAAATTAACATAGCTAGCCAATTGGCCCGGATTTTTAGACACCCTGGTTCGATTTCCGAAGAGGTTAATAGAACCGTTCTGGCATACCTAAAATTAAAATAATCGAATGTTTTCTACATTTGATTCAATCGCGAATCAAATGTAGGGAATTTTTCTCAAATATTTAGTGAAAATAATATTTGAACTTACATTTTTCTAACTTGAAATAATGATCTTAAATAAATTTTTATAATTTTTCTAATTAATATAGAAAAAACTGGGATATATCTAAATTAAAAAATAGAAACCCAAAAACTTTCGAAAAAATGAATAAGAAACTGGAAGAAAAAAATTAATAAAAAAGGGAGGGTCATGAAAAACTGGGATATATCTAAATTAAAAAATAAGGAAACCCAAAACTTTAAAAATGTGAATGGACAGAAACTGGAAGAAAACACCCACAAATAACAAAGAAGAAGAAATCGAACAAGAATGGAATGCTATGAAATCAAGCCTGACTAGAAACAGCCAACGAAGTCCTTAACCAAAGAAAAAACGAAATTAAAAGCAGTGGTAACAGACACGCAACTGATTGACGAACGAAGAAAATTTAAGAACAGAAAAGACGAAGAAGGAAAGGAAACATATAAAATTAAAGATGAAGAAGTTATAAGAGAATGTAGAAAAGCAAAAAGAAAAAATGATTCAAGAAAAATGTAAAGAAGTCAACGAAAATCTAGGTATTGGGGAAAAGTTGATGGCAGCCTATAGGGCACATAAAGCCTAAAGAAGACAAGCCAAAAAGCAAGAACATAAGAGATAAAGGAGGCCACATTATTCTAACCTGAAAACGAACAGGCAAATAGATGGAAGGAAACACCTAGAAGAACTCTATGGAGAAGAAAACACAATGGAACCCAACAGAAGAAAAAGAAGAATCTGTAGGACCTTGAAAAACTGAATTAGAGAGACTCCCATACTCAGGTCATGAATTCGAGACAGCTTTGAAGGAACGCTAAAAAAATAATAGAGCACCCGGAATAGACACATGGCCAAGCTGAAATCCCTAAAGAACTCTGGAGAAAAGGCACGTGACAAACTTTATCGCACTAATTGGCAAAATCTATAAATTGGGAATCATCCCAAAAGATTTCGAAAAAAACAAAATAGTCACACTTCCCAAAAGACAGGCGCGGATAAATGTGAAAATTTCAGGACCATTAGCCTAACCTCACATGCCTCCAAAATCCTAACCAAAATAATCCAAAGAAGAATAGAACAAAGAGTTGAAGAAAATCTGGGAAGACCAGTTCGGCTTTAGAAGAAACAGAGGCACCCGAGAAGCAATTCTCTCTCTTAGACTAATAATAGAAAGGGCTTTTATCAGGGAAGAATCTGTCTACATCGGATTCATAGACCTAGAAAAAGCATTCGATAACGTCAATTGGGAAATTATGTTTAAAATATTAAAACAGGCGGGAATAAAATTCAGAGAGAGAAGACTAATCTACAATCTATATCAAAACCAGACGGCAATTATAAATATTGGTGATGAACAAAGAGAAGCCAAAATAAAAAAAGGTGTAAGACAAGGATGTGTGCTGTCACCCATGATTTTCAACTTATACATAGAAGAAGCGATTAAAGAATTCAAAGACAAAATTGATACAGGTATAGAAATCCAAGGTCAAAAGATCGCTATGTTAAGATTTGCCGATGACATTGCCCTTCTAGGAAGCAATAAAAAGAATTAGAGGACGCCTTGAATGGAATTAACCAAATCCTAATAGAAGAAATCAAAATGAAAATAAACAAGAATAAAACCAAGGTCCTAGTATGTACAAAAAAAGAACAAACGAGACAGGAATGCATCAAAATTAACCAAGAAAACCTAGAAGGAGTTAAGGAATTCCGCTACCTAGGAAGTAAAATAACATGGGATGGGAGGAGCGAAAACGAAATTAAATCAAGAATTGCCCAAGCAAAAATGGGGTTTAATTCAAAACAAAAACTACTATGCTCCTCCTCAATCAGCTTAGCAAACAGGAAGTTGCTATTGAAGACATATGTATGGAGCATAGCCATGTACGGGTGTGAAACCTGGACAATTAGAGAAGCGGAGAGAAAGAGATTAGAGGCTTTCGAAATGTGGTGCTACAGAAGAATGACGAATATCAAATGGATGGATAAAATTACAAATGAAGAAGTTCTTGGAAGAATCGGAGAAAGAAGAACCTTGTGGAAGAGTCTGAAGAAGAGAAGAGGTCAGATGATGGGGCACACACTGAGACATGGGGGACTGCTTAGGGATATCTTGGAGGGGGAGGTGGGAAAGAAAAGGGGAAGGGGAAGAACCAGATTAGAATATTTCAACCAAATAATTGGGGATATGGGATGCCAGACATTTAGAGAGGTTAAACAGCTGGCGGGGGACAGAGTCGAGTGGAGACGGATTGTTGCATCAAACCAGTCTTAGGACTGTATACTCAATGATGATGATGTAATATAACAAAGAATAATAGCTATATCAATGAGAATTGTTTTTGACCGCGCTTTATTCTCATATATCTCTGATATAGCAATTATTCTTTGTTATATTAATTAGAAAAATTATAAAAAATTTATATAATTAAAATATACCTTCAATCTCGAGTCAAGTAGATAACAATAAGACCGGGCGCAAATTGAGCACAGGGCGCGCATAGCTGTGCTTATTTTTGTTTAAAACTTTAACAATTATTATAAATACTTGACTGAAATTTGTTCATACATTCACAGCAAAACTAAGCCAAATCTATTTTTAAATTATTTTGATTAGTTATGTCCATCGATTAAATTATTAAAGTTGTTATAGTGAAATAAAAAATTTTAGAGCCCTGAAAAGTCAACAAAGTTGACCAAACGTTGGCAATAAAATATAAATTATCTGCATAAAAAATATAGTCCTTATTTCTCTATTTTTTAAATTTGAATCGTTCTTTAAGCCTCTGCTGGATCTCTGGTATGCGCGCCCTGCTCTCAATTTGAGTCCGGTTTAAAACTTGGAAACGCGGTGTGGATTTATAGTGAAATATTTTAAAATTATAATAGGTTGGAGTTAGTGGTGTTTCACAGTGAGCAAAAATAAAAAAATTTGAGTTAAACCATTTAATTTTTAAATTCGCAATTTATTTCAGGTTGTTAGCCCATCATCAGGAGTGCCTACATAGACAGATCACCCGAAATATATTGAGAATTTAAAAATTAAATGGTTTGAATCTTAAATTATTTTATTATTTTTTATCACTCTGAAAACACCACTAACCTCAACCTATTATAAGTTGAAAACAGATTGGGTTTCTTTTCCGAACCAGGCGCTTTTTCATGCGCACTCAACTTCTTACCCTATACAAGGCTCAAATTTGGCCGAAAAACGGATTCGTAAATTCATTCATCCCAATGACTTCTTAACACTGCAACTCGCTTCCCTTGTCCGCCTTCCCGGCTACTTATAAATTTTGGTCTTTTAAAACTCGCATTCATAGATACCTTCAGCTCAGACCTAATCTCTGAAATTTCTTCTTCTTTTCACGATACTAGTGTCCACCCCGGACTAGAGAAGTTTTAGTACAATTACTCGTGTATCAAAAGGAAAATAAGGTTAAAAATTGAATAACTCATTAATATTATACAGGGTGAGTCACGGTCGATGATAGGTTAGACGTTTATGGAAAACGGAACGCAGGATTTTTCTGAAAATTTAGCACCTTACATTTTCTCACCTGTATTCTCCTATACCAGACAATATTGTGAAAAAAGTATTTTAATAAAAGGGCGGTTCTAAAAGCGTGTTAATATACGACGTGTTCTATTTAAAAAAATAAAGTTGCTACGACTTTTCGATGGAAGCCGAAACGTCGCAATGCTGAAAATATTTTAGATCGATAGAACAGGTAATAAAATGTAAGGTGCTAAATTTTCAGAAAAATCCTGCGTTCCGCTTTCCAAAAACATCTAACCTATCATCGACCGTGAATCACCCTGTATAGTCACTGTACCGAATAATGAAAGCACTTATTTAATTTTAGGTTAAAAATAAAATAAAATGAGAGAGTCTTCTGTTTTTTAAATAAAATAATTTTTAATTATTTCTAGAGACTATAGTTTCGAAGGCATTGCCTTCATCATCAGTCTATCACAAATATTTCAAATTAGTTACAAATTAAGATTTATACATAGAAAATTTTGAAAAATATATAATGTCTTTTCTTCATGTTTCTTCTTGGGAGATTAGAATATAACTATATATATATATATATATATAGTTATATTCTAATCTCCCAAGAAGAAACATGAAGAAAAAGACATTATATATTTTTCAAAATTTTCTATGTATAAATCTTAATTTGTAACTAATTTGAAATATTTGTGATAGACTGATGATGAAGGCAATGCCTTCGAAACTATAGTCTCTAGAAATAATTAAAAATTATTTTATTTAAAAAACAGAAGACTCTCTCATTTTATTTTATTTTTAACCTAAAATAAAAACAATTCTGTTACCATCGACAGTGAAATCTTTTATTCAACTAATACATTTATTTAATTTTTCTTCGAATTGCATTAGATTTAATACCTTAACGCACGAGTAAAATATTAATACAACAATAATGGAAAAATTGAAATAGCTTTCTATTTATCAAGTTTTAAGCTGTTACTCTGGTTTGAAATTAGCAATAGGGCTTTTTTATAGAAAATCTTTTAATATATATATAAATCATCTTATTTCTGGCTAAATGCCCATGGCATTTAGAGATTTAAATAAAAACAGAAAATCAAAATTTAAACATAATCATACAAACTTTAGAAACATTTTAATTAAACATGGTGTTTAAAACATAGCGTTTTCAGACTTATCTCTGTGTGATTTTATTTAGGGTTCCGATTAAAATGTAAAACAGAACCTTTTAAAGATGCTACAATGTTTGTCTGTCTTTTTGTCTCTCCATGGATAGTGTAAATGAGATAAATACTTGAAATTTAAAAGTTAGATGTATTCATTTTTCTCAAATCAAAAAATCATATTAAAATTTAAATCGAATGATTATTTGGAGGAGGGTCGAATTTGATGTGGGGTCAAAAATAAAACATTTTTTTATCATAAAGTGTGAAATTACGCTGTAAAAATATTCTAGAAGAATAAGGTTTAATTTTTTATAAAATGAAATCAATGAGGTTGTCTTCTTCTTGATGCAAATAAACATATACCTACTTATATATAATGAGTATAAATATGTATATATATAATGTATTTGTTTGATATTATAGTTTTGAAGGCTTGGCCTTCATCAGCCGTCCTTTTAGTATAGTAGAAATATTTTATCTATTATTCCTCATGTGTTCAAATTCCCAATTGGATGTAGGTGAATTCGCTTTGTCGTAATAGCAAGCAGATCAATTATCATATTAACTGTTGTGACCTGCTTGCTATTACGATAAAGCTAATTTACCTACATCCAATTGGGAATTTGAACACATGAGGAATAATAGATAGAATATTTATACTGATGATAAATTAAATTCAAACCTCCGAAAATATTGTCTCTAATAAATAAATTATGTATGTATATTTGCATCAAACAGAGGACAACCTGAGTGATTTCTCTTTATGAATTAACAACTCTTGGCAACAAAAAAATTCAATATAATTTATTAAATTATTTTGATTTTAAATGACTGTTTGTTAGAACTTGGGCATGTCACCGTTTGGAAATTGCATAAATTAAAATTATGAAAACATGCCAAAAATTCACTCATTTCCTACTTATCAATGGCAAATAAGAATAAATTTCAGATCTCAACTATTTTAGGAGTTATAAGGTACGGAACTCTTGGTATGTGGTCCGACTCACACTTGGTCCCTGTATTTTTTTTTTGACTTTTTTAATGCTATCGAATGGGCCCCGCACCAGGAAGATTAATTGTGTGACCCTCTATATTGAATAAATAAATAATATTTATATTTAAAGGAAGGGTATATGAATTCTCGTCACATGAATCAATTTGGTTGCATAGTTTCAAGGGCCTATAAAAGAAAAATTACTCAAAAGTGTGCGGATAGAAGGATTGAAGATTTCTCCCCAACTATCTCTCCGAGCCCAAGGATGCCAAAGACGAGTTTAGACAAGTTTTATCAAAATAAAATAAAAGTTATTCTTGCTGAAAAATTATTACCTTATTCTTCTTCTTCGAGTGCCATACCCGAAACGGGTGTCGGCTCCTCTCCACATATACCTGTGCTGAGTGTTTAGTTGCTTTACACAGATATACGGGACCTACTTTTTAACGCCGGTTCCGAACGGCTAATTTGGAGAGGTGACTTGGCAATTATACTCTTGGTAGGTTGCCATTACTTTCCAAGAGGAGGCGACTGAAAATATCTATCTGCCGAGACTCGGTCTCGAACCAGCGATCTTCGAGTCAGCGACCCGACACTCTACCCACTGACCCACAGTCGCCTCTAATACCTTATTAGAAAGGTATAAATACATATAATTGGGAATCTTTGGAATAATTTATTTTTGAATAAAATCTCAATAAATAGATAATCTAGTATTGAAAATAATAACTCAGGCCAATTGAAAATGTGAGAAATTCTAAGGACCAGGCTTTCAAAGACAAAAATTGTGGCATTGAAATGAACTTTCTAAGAGTTCCATTCTTGTCTTATCGTGGATATCAGAATTCAAACAACGATAGAAATATACTCGCAGACTATATAAAACATGATAATAAAGTGGTCTCGTTAAAAAAATCAAACTGGGTGCTTATATTTGAGAACGATAGCAAATTAAGCTATCGAAACGTCCTAGTCATATTATTTATTGTTTAATTTAATCATTACAGTTGAATCTCTATAAATCAAATTATAGAAATTTCGATAGTCAGAAAAACACCTACACATCCGGAGAACAGAAGCTAAGAATAAATACATTGTACTCAGGCAAGTGTTTAATGCTTTTTCGTAAAACATTCTTTTTCCGTGAATTTCTATTGCAGTAGGAATCGGTTAAACAGTTTTTTTCTTAAATAAATACATACATTTTTTTCAATTAAATCGAATGTCACATAATATAATTTTTACCATGAAAAGTAAAACCCCAAAAGTTCATACATTTGTGAACTAAATAGTACAATGTATAGTGGTATATAGGAAACTAAGATATCCTTAAGGATTTCAAGATTGCCCCGAGAAATGCAGAAGAAATTTTAGGATTAGAGGAAAACATGATAGAAGAAGATAAAACAACGATTCCATGACTTCTCGAACCTATGTTTGTCTTATATATATTATTATTAAAGTATTTAAAACATTTATAACAAATTCCATTTAAACTCAGTTGAATTATTCATTGAGTAACGTAGTGAGTTGTATTTTATTGAATATAAAGATATATGCATAAATAAATAAATAAATATAAATACATATACATATTTCATAATATTTTGAGCATCCACTATATAAACATATTGTTTATCCACCACACCAATTTCACTTACGACATTCTTTGAAATCTGTCCCCCAGAACGTCAGAAGTAAAGGAGTATTTGTGTTGGATAATTTTTAACAAAACATACATCTTTTTATTTTTTTGTTTGTTTTTTATTTTGAAAGATTATAATTTTAAATTTTAACCGCCCCTTCCCCCTTAATTTTAGGTCGATATGCACCAAAATTTAATCAGCTCTTAATCTCAATGAACCAAAACTACTTGTGAAATTTGGTTTTGATATTCACACTAGTTTTTGAGCTAGGTCGTCCACAAAAATTTAGTAACGCACAGACCTCTGCACAGACTAACTAACAGACTAGCAGACATTTTGACAAAACAATTATTATTTCGAAAAAAGGAAGAAAAAAACGCTTCTTTCATGCACAATTACAATACTTGACCATATACCCTGTATGGTAAAGTAAAAAATTATTACCCTTATCCAGAAAAAAAATTAAACTCATATAATTTAAAGAGTAAACTAATAATAATAAAAATAATAATGTTTTCAAAAATTTCTATAAAAATCGTTTTGTTATGTTTTAACAAATGTAATTAACGCCTACGTTACATCTTATGAAATTTATAATTTCGAAAAAATCTAGCGCACGCGCGCTTTCCACTTTCTACTCTCTCTTTCGCTGGTTAAATAAATGCGCTGTTGCCAAAATGTTTTTAGTTAGAATTTTTTTTAATACATTTTTCATTATTTATTCCTTATTATCTCAGAAACTGTGTTGTAACTATGAATCAAAATTGTCTTAAAATATGTATTGGTTATTGTTTAATGTTGGTTTAGTTTTTTATAAAAATGGTAAGAACGGTTTCTTAATTATAATTAAATTTGTATGTAAATTTTCCGATATCACGTATAGTGCAATGCTAAAGAGCCCGAAAAACTCGATTTTTGAAATTAAATATCTCCGGAACTGTATTGTTCATAAATTCCGTTTTGCCACCAATTGATGCAGAAGTATTTAAATAATAATATATCTAAATTTTTAGAAAATCCTAAGAAAACGCATTTGGCGGAACAACTACCTTAAATGTTTGAAAATCGTGTATTTCACGCAAATGAAGCTCTAGGAGAGATTATAGATTTTATTTGTCATATTATTCGTATTCTTTTTAGTCAATATCCAACTTAAATTTAAAATTTCATTGTTTTATAACTTGCAAACGGTAAAAAAATAAATCTGACCAAAAACATTAATGTGAAAAAGAAGCCAAGTTCGGTACGAATAGCTTCGCCGACAAATCAGTTAAGATCCAAACGGGTACCAAGTTCCATAGCAGTTGCTTAAATCATAGCTATTGTAATGTACAACGTTCTTTAATTGATTTAAAAGAAAATTTATAACGTTCTTTGATATTAAATTTATAACGCTGCAAGTTAGAATATTCAATAAGTCACGTTTAACGTGATGATATTTAATCCAAGCTTAAAATTTAGCTTTTCTAGTTGTATAATTTTGCAATTTCCCTGATCATATGAAAATGAACTGAGAATAAATACCAAAGTAATCTTCTTGCTGGGCTGGACAGCTGTGGCTAGAAGACCCTGGTTTAATTAATGGAGTGGACTGTATTTCTTTAATTAAGATAAAGGAAGGTGTATTTCTCCTTCTTCAATGAATAAAAGGCAAAGATTTTTTATATGTATATTAACAATGGTTTTAATGATAGAAATAATGGTTTTTGTACATACGAATGAGATATAATACAAATGGCGTTGGCGTGGCGAATGCAGACGTCTTGTGGCAATTCGGTTCACTAGGGTTTTTTCTCCTATGATATGATATGATATGATTCAAGTTTGGTTTCTTCTCCAAATTCAATTAAAAGGTTAAGAGTAATTCTTAATCAATTCACACTTTTCAATTTCTCAACTATCAACAACAAACTTCAATTCAATATTCAATTTACGATTCTCCTCCTCCACTCAATTCAACTATAATCAAATCAATCTGCTGGTGCAGTCATAAAAAAAAACCTTCAACTTTCAACTACGAGGCGAGGAGCGAGAATTCAACTCACATCAATCTGCTAGCGCAGTCATCATCAAACTAACTTCAACCTAACTCAACTCACTTCAACATCAATCATCAATGGTTCTCATCAACTCATTTCAACTGACTGGCTGGCACGCAACTAGCCAGCGAGCGCTGCCCCAGACCATGGTTTCCAAAACTATTCCCTTAGAGGGCATCACTCGTCAATCTATCAATTCTAATTTATACACTAGTTGTTCTATTTGATACTACAAACAATTTATTTGGATATAAAACTTACCAAGTTATGCACTTAATATCAAATAACGTAACAAATTTTCATTTAAATCAACTGAGGAATGCTGTACATTCCTATAACTATGATTTAAGCAACTGCTATGGAACTTGTTACCCGTTTAGATCTCAACTCTTTGTCGGCGAAGCCGTTTGTACCAAACTTGGCCCCTTTTTCACATTTATGTTTTTGGTCAGATATCATTAATTTTTAAAAAGTTTTATCCTTTAATTTATCTAAATAATTACATTTAAACATTTATAATAATAATTATTAAATATTTCTCATAAAATATCTGTTAAAAACTCTGTCGGTTTTTCATAATTTTACTCCTTCATTTCGGGCCCTGAAGAAGGGAAAGTTTCGGTTTTTCAATTTCCTCCGTTATTAATACCAACCTTTACCAGCAAGCCAAATTTCAGAGAAGTGAAAGTATATAAAAGTCAATCCCGGGCCCTTGTATGCAATCATTTCTTGATTATTTTCTCCAAAATATGTTATTGTCAAAATTATATTATTTGGGCATATAAAATTTCACTCATACAAGATTATCTGTTATTTTCTTATTACGATAAACATAAAGTGTAGAATTGAATTATGAATCGGAATCGTGACAGAATTCGATCATGATTAAGATAAGAGAAAGCTTATCGAACTTTCATTAAAACCTTCCTTTCTAAAAGCAAACAATGATAACATTATAATGAATAAAATCCCAGTTTCTCGAGAACAATGGAAATTTCTATTTATATGTATGCGGCTTTAAAGGTGAGTTGTTTCTTCTAAAACGAAAATCCATGTTACAAAATAATATATATGTTAAAAATAAATAAAATTCAGATTATTGTGAAATTGAATCAACTCCATCGATTTTCTATATAAATTTTTACTAGTATCTGCTTCTGTCATCAAATTCAATAATTGGATTGGAAGATAAGATTAAACGATTTTTAGATTCAGTACACGGTAAGCTCTTTGAAAATTTTTCAAAAGAAGGGTAGTTACAAAAAGAAATTTCTACAAAATAAAGAAAATTTAAAAATATAAAATTCTAGATAAGTTTTCTCTGTGAACTCCTGAAGATGGGCTGGTACCCCGAAATAATTGGTGAAACATATTTAAATAAAGTAAAGAAAATTAAAAAAAATTTTAAATATGGAATTCTAGGTAGGTTCCACAAAAATAAAAGACAAGATGCTTGTTAAAATGACTTCTATATATATATATATATTATATAATATGTATTGGATGAAATAGTAAAACCTTTTCAAGACACAAATTGTTTGCAGTTTCGGTGAATTGATAATTTATAATAATATCGATTTCGATTTATAATTTGCTTACATAGAGTCCAAAGGCCGTTCCTAGAAGAATAGAAATTAGGAGATTAATCTCTACTAGTCTGAAACAGGTCTGGACTTGTAATTGATATCCTTGAAATACCTTAGATTTAAAGGAAATGTGATCATTCTATCCGCGCCCTTTTAGTAATTTTTCTCGAATAAATTCTAATGAAGCGATTCCCTCACCCGAACATTTATTAAATAAATAAAAAAAAGCGAAAACTTATTTATACTAGAGAAGCCTTTATAAGGGATTAATAAACTTAAATATAAAATAAAGTGTTCATTTATGCCTATATTACTATATAACAGGGATGGCCACTAACCTTAACTTTCGGAACCGCAAATTTATAAAACTGTTTCAAAGCGAGCACATTGTTTGGAGATTAATTAATGGTTTATTAAAATAAAAAGACACATATTTTATTTTATAAAATATAAATGAAGTAACATTTATTTTTTGCTCTACCTACTTATAAAATTAGTGTTCAATTACAATAAAAAAAAAAGAAATAAGAAAAGAAAGTGGTGCCTGAACAATGTTGCCTAGTCATAAAAAAAGTTAATTTAATTTTTGTATTATTATTTTTTTAATTTAATTATTATACTTTTTAAAATCAGTATTATTCAAGAGGGTTCAAGAGCCGCACGAGATTGACTGAAGAGCCGCATGCGGCTCGCGAGCCACGTTGTGGCCACCTCTGCTATATAACTTTGTCTTAAAATCTCAATAAAATCATTCAAAAAATTAACTTTTCTGTATTTTTGAACAACACGTTATAAATCTAGAAAGCCTGAAATCTATCAGAGTTCTCCGCATTGAAAATACAAAAGTTTTATCACCAAAACCAACTTTCTACGACTTTTCGTTATTGTATGTATCTGAATCCAAACACAGAGGAGGCACACAGACAGAAAAAAAAAATTTACTTCTAAAGCATTTTATATTTTTGTACTCAGTTTTCTCTGTGAACTCCTGAAGATGGGCTCGTATCCCAAAATATTACTGCTAACAAGCATCTTGTCTTTTATTTTTGTGAAACATACCTGGAATTCTATATTTTTAAATTTTTTTAAAAATTTTAAATTTTCTTAACTTTATTTAAATATTCTTCCAAACGATGCGAGGTATATAGAGTCACAAGTTCATGATGACACAATCACTCTGGCCAGTCATTCTTTATTTAAGGTAGTTGTTCCGCCAAATGCGTTTTCTTAGAATTTTTTGAAATTTAGACAGATTATTATTTAAATACTTCTGCATCTATTTGTGGCAAAAGGAAATTTATGAACAATACAGTTCCGGAGATATTAAATTTCAAAAATCGAGTTTTTCAGGCTCTTTAACATTGCACTATACAGGATATCGGAAAATTTACATACATATTTAATTATAATTAAGAAACCCTTCTTACCAATTTTATAAAAAACTAAACCAACATTAAACAATAAGCAATACATATTTTATGACAAATTTGATTCATAGTTACAACACAGTTTCTGAGATAATAAGGAATAAATAATGAAAAATGTATAAAAAAATTTACACTAATAACATTTTGGCAACAGCGCATTTATTTAACCAGCGAAAGATGTATAAAGCGCGCATGCGCTAGATTTTTTTAAAATTATAATTTTCATAAGGTGTAAAAACAATTTGGCAACAGCGCATTTATCTAACGAGCGAAAGATGCATATGCTAGATTTTTTCAAAATTATAATTTTAATAATTGTAACGTAGTCGTTGATTACATTTGTTAAAGAATAACAAAACGATTTTTATAGAAATTTAAAATGTATTTTATCTGTCATTTTAATATAAAAATATTCAATCTCTTACAATGGTGCCAAATTTGTCAAACGTGCACGGGATTGGCCAGAATTGCATAAATAGCAAAAAATTTTGGGCTTATGAACTATGAATCCTTATTGTCTATTCTATATACTCTAGCATTAACTTTTTGCTAGTATTGTCGCGAAACAACTACCTTAATAGTTTCGGATTCATAAATGTCCTACCTTATACCAACAGTTTAATCCATGTACTGATAACACAGGAATAGGTAAATTTAAATTTAGTTCTAAATATTACTTATAATACAACACATCTTATATTGTCGTCATGTTTATATTTTGATTATTCTGTGACAACAATTGTTACAATCGTATATTTTTTATGGAGATATAATATATATATATATATATGTGATATAGAGTATATGATAATTACTCATAGTATGAAAGATTTTAATTGGCATTTGTTTTTCTCAATCTTGTTTCCAGACTGAGGATGGCGAAGCATGTTCGCTGAAACGTTTTTTTTTCTGTTACAATTAAATCAACAATCAAGGTAAGAACAATTTTTTATTTATAGAAAATTCCTTCTGTCAAAAACTGATATCCTACATCTGATCTCTACTTGTGACTCTATATATCTAGGATCGTTTGGGAGAATTTTAATAATTGAGTCCTTTCAGTGCTTTTATTTTTATAAGATTATTTAAATATGTTTCACCAAATTCTCCCTTAATAAAAAAGACATTTCTACGAGATTCTGTTTTCAGGTTATCATGAAATCCAGACAAAAAAAAATATGTTTGAAAATGATTTTGCTTCACGTTTCTCTAACTAGCACAAATAAACAAATAAAAATTGAAAATTTTCTGTGAATTCAATAAAGTCCTTTCTCCTGACGAGCTGCGCGACTTTCTTTTAAGTAAGGGTTCGTAATTCGATTTGAAATCAAATTTCGAAAACAAGGCCTTTTTTATATATCTACAAAACAAATATAAAAAGTAGAGCTGTTCGTGTCAAGTATCCCAAGTAGGAGGCTATGGCCTTAGGCGCTTAGGCCACTGGCACTTTAATCCTCCAGAGAGATCACCTTTGTTTGACTGGAGGGCTGAAAGATGGCATCTAGAAATTAAAAATTGACAAAATCCTACGTCACCAAAATAAGCCGACCAAGTGCGAAACGAACCATATATTGAAGGTTCCCCTCTTTATAACTTTTAAAATACGTAAGATATCAGATTTGTTTTAATTTGTCTTTGATAAGGAGAGAATGAAAGAATTCATATATGAGAAAATTAACGAGGTTGATGGAAATAAACCTATAACTATATATATATATTTTCATCAAGAAGTTGACGACCTCAATAATTTCTCCTTATGATTCAACAACTCTGCTACTCTCGACAAACGAAATCTTTTCAATGAAAGAGGTATAAGAAAAACTGGAGAAATAACATAATAGAAATTATTCTCATTGCTTAAATATATTTCTACTTATTTATTAATTTGGCCGATATAAAATCAGTAGATGGCAGCACTGTACAATTGATTGCAACGCCTGTATTTAGGCAACTAAATTAGACGAAAAATTTATTTTTTCAGCGTTTGATTAAAGACGCCAGCTGCCAGCCAGATGCGATCGCACATTTCGCACTTAACTGCACTTAACAGTGAACCAGGGCTTTAAACATGACACTACTTTTGGCTATTGTAGATAAATACTTTGTTTTAAGAGAGTTTAAAGATTTTTCATCAAGATCTTCAGGTTTAAAATCATAATTTCTACTTGTGGAATTTTTCATAATTTCAAGTTAAGCTGTTTCTCCCAAGACAGTTATAAAAACTACATAAAAATGGCCAATTTAGAGCTCTATCCTCTCGTCAATTTAAACCGAAATAAATTTAAAATACTAAGCCTAATTCTATTTGAATAGATCTTTAGAGAGGAAAAAATATTGTTTATTTTTATTTTTGGTAACCACAAAAAATCTGATCCACCTAAAATATTCATTCGATTTAAATAAATTTATAATTTCTAGGAAAATAAGTACTATAACAAAATGAATTTAACTACACACAATCGGGTATTTGAAACCATATGAGAAACACAGATAAAATATTTCTAATTAGAAAAGCTGATCATTAAGGTCACGTCTTCGAAACAATAGATCCTTGCCAAATCTGTATTTGTATATACGAGTATATCTAAATGTTTTGGAAAATTTATATATGTATCAGTATCTAAATAAATTTTAACAAGAGTAATTTGTGTTATCTTTAACAACACTGAATCTAAATAATAATATAATATAAATTACTTCAAACTAAGAAAAGCTTGAGAAACATATGATTTGCCATTACAACCTCTAACTTTGAAAAAATAATTAAATTTGAATTAACGCAAGAATGTTAATTATAAAAATTAAACGTGGAAATAGAAGGAGAAATGATTGTTTGTTAATGTTAAGTAACCCACCCTTAAATCCAACTTTATTGTTCTAGTCTAATTGCATAGAATTCGAAATTTGCGATTTTCCTTAATTTCGCAAATTTCGCATTATGAGAATTTTTCTTTTAATTAATTAATATAAATGTGCTGAGACATCCGGGAAGGACTCATAATAAATGATAATTATAATGTCACAAGGTTAGAAAGTTATATTACATAATTTATTTGAGTAATAAAAATGTTTTATAGGGCGGAATATAATAAGGGAAAAATTTATTCAACTTAATTCATGGAATTTAGAAAAAGTCAAGAAAAAGATGAAATCATGAATTTAAAATATCCTATTAGTAAAGACTTAGTCTTCAGTGGGCAGAAATGCCTAAGTCCTTAAGTTCAGTTTGTTCACCATTAAGTTTCTGTTGGTTTACAACTGAACTCAAAATTACACATGTAAGGATGCATTTGAAGAAAATTGAAATTTAATTTCAGTATACTCCACTTCTTTTGAAGAAACTAATGAATTTTCAAATTTCAAACAAATTTAGCTCAAACTTGACACCATCTTTGTTTTAAAGTGGTTCATTCATTTATTGTTAGAGTTCGTGCTGTAATGAAACGGTACTAGATGAAGGAGGAGGTATAAGCCAAAAATGGAATCACTAGGTTCATTAAAACACCTTTAATAAGACGTTTCGGCCTGAATTTTATTTGGCCATCTTCAGTCAATTAGGAGTTATACACAAAATGCGGTACACATATGTGATCGAACCAAGCATTGTCAAAAATAAAAACAATTTTAGATTCATGTGAATTTATAACGTGCCTGGACCCAAAAGTTTCAGAATGAAAGTCCAAATGGGCAAATAAAATTCAGGCCGAAACGTCTTATTAAAGGTGTTTTATTGAACCCATGATTCCATCTTTGACTGATACCTCCTCCTTCATCTAGTACAGTTCATTCATTTATACAATCTTCTTTTTCTTTAATTTGAAAATAGAATGAATAAATAATACCAAGGATACATTAAAAAAAATCTTAAGGTCAAAATCATAAATTAAAAAAATCAAATCTTAAGGTAGCTGCATACGACGGTGACCTCGGTGGTGTAATGGTCAGAACAACTGACTGGCAACCCGGAGGTCTCGGGTTCGATTCCCGGCTATACCCAGACATTTTTTCTGTAAGTATAGGGTCTGGTAATAAAAAATTAAGTGGGAGATAAATTTAACCGAATTTATCGCGCGGAGGATTTACCACTGCTCGAAGCCCCTAAAACCTTGGTAAATTGGATATTGAATTGTATCTAAGTTTCTGAGATTGGCTCGTGATCCCGGCTTCTTTTCCTTCTGCTCTGTTCTTTTCACGATTGAGGGGCCAGTCCATACAGGCCTTTAGGGGATCCACCTTCTGGTGTATCTCCTTCTCTCATCAATATCATTAAAAAAAAAAAAAAAAAAAAAAAAAAAAAAAATACGAGGTTTGTTTTAATAATGTTTTGTCTGCTTGCTCGCAGTCCAAAGCATCCCAGGACCAAGCCCGAAAATAGAACATAATGTCCCATTAATCAAGTACGTTAGCAGGTATTTGGACAGGAAGGTAGCAATCCAAAAAATTGTCATTGATTTTGGCGACGTTTCGCCAACTTTATTTTGGCTTCATCAGTCGTCTCAATGATTATGATTAATATTAAGATATAATAGATGTGCACATATTTATGAATAAACTCAATTGTAATTAATTCTTTTTATGGTCCGAACAATGATTTAATTTATATAAAAAAGAAAGATTAAAATGACAGGATTAATTGTAGTATTTTGAAAATATTATAATTAATTCTGTCATTTGAATCTTTCTTTTTTATATAAATTAAATCATTGTTCAGACCCTAAAAGAATCAATTACAATTGAGTTTATTCATAAATATGTGAACATCTATTATATCTTAATATTCATCATAATCATTGAAAGGCCTGATGAAGCCAAAATAAAGTTGGCGAAACGTCGCCTAAATAAAAATTTAAATTTTTTGATTTGCTACCTTCCTGTCCAAATACCTGCCAACGTACTTGATTAATTAAATAATATGGATGCTATGGACTTTAATGATATCCTATCTTTTTAATCAAGCAAGCTAGCCAGAAGGAGAGCCAGCAGTGACGTCATTCGATCTCGACAGGCCTCCAAGTTGCAAACCAGAGCTTCCATCCCAAAAATAGGTAGAGGAAAAATCCTCGTGTGCAGAGGGTTTTAGTCTGGAGGAGCTCATGAAATTTGGCACAAAAGTTTGTATATGGAATGCAAGAAAGAATACAATGAGTGGAGCCAGCAACTATATAGGTCTTCAGGCATCGTTGTATTACCGAAAAAAAGAAAATGGAGGAGGTGGAGACAAATGTGTTTAAATATGATGATAATACTTTTGATGGTTTGAAGGACTGAAAGTTGGAAGACTGGGGAAAGAAGAGGGCAGGGAAAGAGTTCCAATCCCTGGAGATAAAGGTATTAGCGAATAAACTGGTTTGCCACTTTTCAAAATTTACTTCAAAGGTGTTGTGGGAATTGAAGAATCAAGCTTTGGGGCAAGTGTGAATTATAGCTAATCAAAGTAGATGCCAGTAGCTTAGCTAATCAAAACAAATGTCAGTAATTTAGATAATCGGAAAAGATGCTAGTATTTTAGCTCATTGAAACAGATCCATGATATAAAATAAGGAAAGCGTGGAGATGTTTCTTTAAAGAACCAGTGAGTAAAGGGGATCAATATGAGTAAGATCGCGTTTTACTCTGAAATGCATCCATGGTTGCAAGAGAATTCTTGGTAGTCTCTCTTTTGCTGTCAAGTTTTTAGTTTAAATTGTTTGCTGACAGAAATCTTTCATTTCACCAAAATATGCTGAGATTATACCGAAAATTTAAAAAGATTTCTTCTTTTAATTTCATATATTGTTTGTATAGATGTACAATTGTACATGAACAGAAACGATTCTCGTTTTATAGCGATATAATTACTCATCGTAGTTATTCTCCCTTTGTTTTGGGTGGTAAAAACTTTGGCATGTATGCATCATTGAAATGCTATATGAATGAACTTAATTTCAAATAAATTATAGGTATTTTGTGAAAATTGTGGTTCAATGCTTAATTAACGCCCTTCCCTCTCTTGTTTAATAAGGAGATGTATTCCTCCAATTGCCGCATTATTTTAATTGAGCTAATTAATATTTTTAGTATATTGGTCTATAATCATAGTAATTCTCAGAACCCATATATATGGGGAAAAATCATTAAAACGAAAGTGTAGTCCTTCACTTAAAATGGGAAAAGAGATTCAAAATACATGAATTAATAAATTATTGACTTTGTTTTTCCATTGTGTGGGTAAATATTATATATTCCGATTATCTCTTGATAATAAATATCTATAAGATTTTTGAATAGTGTGTTAGAAAGATAATAATCTAAAGAGATAGATATAGTTCAAATTTCGAATTTTCGGACTTGCCATGTATTTCTCAAATATACATATTTGTGTGCCGAATTTCATTTCATTAATTACACACAAAAGTATCCATGTCTTTTGATACCCAATTTAACTCAAGAATTAAAGGTCGTAGTAAACTTTATATTTCCGAAAGGAGGAAATGATAAGATTTTAGGCTTTCTAGCTTAAAAAGTTATACTAAAAAATATAGAAAATCATACAAAAATTGAGGTGTTATAATACCTATCAAGAAATTATAATTACCTGAAGTAAGGGAATACTTTCGGTCAGCTGATATCACGAAAACAAAGACGGTGATTAAATTAAATTTTGAATTTTGTTTATTCGTTCAAATTTACTTTTTGTGGATTAAATGGTCGGTCATTTGTCATAGACAGTCTTAAATTTTCGGAGCACTTTTTGAGCTCTAGAGATAACAATAAAGAATTTTTTAACAGGCTCTCTAACTTGTTATTCAGAAACTGAAAGTAGGTATTAAAAAAATACTCAAAAAATTCATTACCAGGAATACTTTTCCAATAGTATATATTTTTGACTTCGAAAATAAAGCCCATTTAGTCAGGACCTATGTGATAATATTTTTTTCTATGTATATGTGTGTTTAAAATAACACACAATAAAACATCAATATTTGAAATCAAAATATTTTATCCCCTTAATATAAAATACCTTCCTATGTACTATTGTAATGAATAAATTAATAATAATAATAATAATATAAAACAGCTTCTTCTTTGATTTTCAATTTACTGCTTATTTTATTTCGATTATAACTAAGATTTATAACAAAAAATAAAACTATATTATTTTAGACGTAGATAAAAACATATGGTCTTAGTTTTCTAGTTATAAATTGAGTTCTGATAGAGCTAAAAACAAGTAGTAGACTGAAAACCAAAGAACAAACTTTTTTCTATTAAAATTATTGGATAAAAATACTTGGTAGGTTTCACATTAAGATCTTAATGTGAAACCTACCAAGTATTTTTTATCCAATAATTTTAAAAAATGTTTCACCAAGTACTAACACCAAATTCCTTAAAAACTATTTTTTCTATTAAATAAACAAAATATTTTGATTTTAAATAGTCCTGTTTCTTATTTATTGCGCCTCAATAATAGACCAAAATGGCATTTTTCGGGGTTTAGATCAAAAACATCTCAAATCCCTGACTTTTTGTAAAAATACAAAACACCATGAGAATCAGCCTATAGGTCTAATTTTAGGTTGACGGATAAAAATGTTTGCTGAGCAGTGTAATCTAATGAATTTTATTGAAAAAGCCTTAAAAATATTTTCATATGTTCACCCAAGAATAAATTCTGATTGCGCCAGTGATTGACACACAATTGACACCGGCTTACCTTAGCTCCAACCCTTTTAATAAATAATAAATTTCCCACTCTTATAGATAAGTTATCAAGTTGTCGTGACTAACTCGCGTGGTCAGAGACGTCGGTTCTTATTAATTAATTATTTCTAATCCTGTCAATGTTTAATCATGGATATAGAAGTCTTCTATAGAAAATAATAATTTTTTTTTTTTTTTTAATTGAAAAGTTTTTGTTTTGCCGAGAGTAGCAGAGTTGTTGATTCACAAAGAGAAACAAAGAGGTTGTCCTCTGCTTGATGCAAATAAACATACACACATATATATATCGAGATGATATTTGAGACTATAGTTTCGAAGACTTGGCCTTCATCATCAGTCTTTCTTCAATTATAAATGTTTTTCATGGAGTCAATATCCATATGATATTGATTCCATGAAAAACATTTATAATTGAAGAAAGACTGATGATGAAGACCAAGTCTTCGAAACTATAGTCTCAAACAAATAAATAATATATATACATATATATCATCTCGATATATATATGTGTGTATGTTTATTTGCATCAAGCAGAGGACAACCTCTTTGTTTCTCTTTGTAATAATTTTTTCTTTTCTCAAATTGGAAATTCTTCGTTTCTTTTGATTTCACTCTACATAATGTGAGTCCACTTTTTGTTTACACTCAAAAATCGAAACTTAAATGTACCCAAAATCAAATATTAGATAGGTTAAAATTTTAATCGAATAATTATTTCAAAAAGGTCAAAAATACAAAATATTTTTTATAATGAGGTGTGAGCTATTCATGTAAAAATCTCTTTAACAGTAGTTAAGTTTTTTTTTTAATTGACTTTGAAATGACTGTAAAAGAGCCCCAAAGTGGCCACTTTTAGGTGATTTCTGTACCTGACGGCGTTCAGAAGTGGCTCAACTTAAACGAATAAAAATCCATGAATTGACTCATTCTCTCCTTATTAATGAAAAATAATAAAAAAATTTTTTAATATTTTGGAAGATACAGAGTGGGGCATAAAGATCTACACATTTTGAAGAGTTATAAAAAATGAAAAAATTTAACTTGAAAAAACTGATTATATGTTTGAAAAGAACAGAAAATATTTTTTTTAATGTTTTAAACATTAACAGACAGAAAAAAGGAAAAGGGGGGCATAAATGATAATTATAGCCCTTTCTGACCAAAATGAACCAAATTTTGTATACATATTCTGTGGACCCAGAAAGCTAGAAATGCAAAAACTAACCAAATTTTGTATATATCTATAGTTTGGTCGATAGGGATAGAATTTTCATTTCTAACCCTCCCTCCCCATATTGGGTGGTTAGTTTTTGCATTTCTAGCCTTCTGGGGTCCACAGAATATGTATACAAAATTTGGTTGAGTTTAGTCGAAAGGGCTAGAATTTTCATTTTTGACCCTTTCCCCCTTTTTTTTGTCTGATAATGTTTAAAACATATTTTAAAATAAAAATTATTATATGTTCTTCTCAAAAATATATTTAGTTTTTTTCTAGTTAAATTTTTTCATTTTTTTTATACCTCTTCAAAATGTGGTAGATCTTTATGCCCTTACCCTGTATAATATACGGAACCCAAGGTATGCGAGTCCGGCTCGAGGCATATGGCCGGGTAATTTTCATGAATTATTATGTATACGTATGCTCTACCAGGAGATCCAAGAAAGTACACCCCCCCCCTTTAAATGCTAAAAATAAAAGCAGTCAAGCCTTATAACTTCAGCTCTTCTAATTCTTTAGAACTGAATAAAATGGAGGTGGGGGTATTTTTCATGAAAGTGGGGGTGGGAGTGAGTAATGAAGCTAGAGGTTTTATATAAATTTATTAAATTAATATTAATAACTCTTTTTATAATTGAACGTAAAAGCAGAAGAGGGTATTGAAATAATAAGTTTATATTCAATCATTTAAACTTTTCTTACAAATTATTTTCTATTGAACAATCAAATAACGAAAAATCCCCTTTTGATGTGAAATTAATTGGCGAGAATAAACCGATTTATTTTCTTTTTGAAATCTTTACTTCAAGTTAATTAATCAAAGAACGTAAAATTAATTGAGGAATTAATTAAGTTGGAAAAGTGGTTTCTAAAAAATAAAATACAATTTTCATAATATTTTTTTTTTCAATTTTATATTCATTGATTATTTATAGAAACAAAAAGCGAATTTGGATTATATAGGTATTTATTGATAAAGGCAACAAAAAGAAATAAATTCGTTTATTCTTTCCAATTAATTTTATATTTATTCGATCCAATTAATTCTACTGGATGTTCAGTCGGAAAAATTCTGAATTATTTAATACGGCTTCCAAGGGAAACCTGAGAATTATCCCCCCAGAAAATGTATAAATCAAGCGTTCCAGCTTTACCCTGGAATCTCGCCAGGTTGATGTTGGGCAGCAACGAAGACAATTGTAATTATGAATTAAAAAAAACTTCCGTAAAGTCGAGAGGGGGGACTTATCTAACTCTTTCTCCACGGAAGTGGTTTATAAAAAAGACCAGGCCACTAATTTGTACGACCTTCTATTTCTCGCGTTTTGTGGTTACAAGAATACAGACAAACACACAAACAGGCAGGCAGAAAAAAACATGTTTGAAAATGATTTTTCTTTAAGCTTTACACATTTCTTAACAGAAAAACGTTTTTACTTTATCCATGCTAGGCAGATAAAGTATTATAAAGAGAAACAAAGAGGTTGTCCTCTGCTTGATGCAAATAAACATACACACATATATATTAAATATACCAATATATGTATATCTTAGGGTGGTCCCTATTTTGGGTATTTTCGAATTTTTAAGCTGACAGAGAATCATATGTTTCGAAATAAATAAAAAAAAATAACCACCAAGTTTCAAGTCTCTATCTCAATTTTAACCTAGTGTTACACATCGATTAAGTTTCTCATTTAAATAACATGGGGTTTTCGGCATTGAACGATTAATTTTTTATTCCGGTCAAAGTAATGGTTCAAAAAATTTGAAACTCTGTAGACTTTATCCATATAATAGTAGCTATGCTTCAAAATTTTTCAGATTTTTAGCTATTACAATTTTGGAGTTATATCTCGATAAAATACTGTTATATATTAGTAATAGTATAACATTGTTTAACTGGCCTGTCTGCTAAGTAAGAACAAATAATTTCAATATCCACGCGATACTGACCCCACGAAAAATGATATTTATAACTAAAAAAAGACTGATGATGAAGGCCAAGCCTTCGAAACTATAGTGCCAAACAAATAAATAATATACATAGATGTTATATCGTCGACTTAAAGAGTAAACATGGTATCTCACAAAAAGGAAATTTTACAGGGGAGAGAAAAAACAAACAAAATTTAATATTGTTGTTATGGAAAATAACTATTTTTCATATTTTTTTCTACAACTTACGATCGTAATTTTAAGTAGCAATTTTACTTGGACGATGCTGCATCTCTTTTTCTTTCGAATGGTATTAATATGTCAAATATGATAAAAATTGGAGTTAGCAGGCTTACACTCTAAGCCGAAGATATATATTTTATATATATATATATATATATATATATATATATATATATATATATATATATGTGTGTGTGTGTGTATGTTTATTTGCATCAAGCAGTGGACAACTCTATTTGTTTCTTTTATGATTCAACAACTCTGCTACTCTCGGCAAAATAAAATCTTTTCAAATTGAAAAGTTTTTGTTTTTGCCGAGAGTAGCAGAGGTGTTGAATCACAAAGAGAAATAAAGAGGTTGACTTCTGCTTGATGCAAAGAATTCTACCCGGCTATTCAGTTTAAACGAAAGAAAAAAATTTCAACTTCCACGGGATGCTGTTTTAATGAAAAAATAATATTTATAATTAAAAAGACTGATGATGAGGGCCAAGCCTTCGAAACTATAGTCTCAAACAAATAAATAATATATATATACAGATATATCATTTCGATATATAGGTGTGTATGTTTATTTCCATCAAGCAGAAGACAACCTCTTTGTTTCTCTTTGTAAAATCTTTTCAATTAAAGTATTATGATGGCGACTTCAAAGGGTCCTCGGGTAAAGACTTCGGAACCGATGGTATCAACCAAAGTCCGAAATTGTAATATTCATTGAGGTTGAATTTTAAGACCTTACAGTTTTACCAAAAATTACATGGACTCTCGCCCAGAGCCCAAAAAGTGCAATTTTTTCATTTAGTCCGTGGGGATGGATGGATGGTTTCTTTTTTCTCTGACGATTTTTTCACACCCTACAACCGATGAAATTAAATTGAAAACCTACGATTATTTTAACAAAATGTAGCACTGATAAGTTTTTGGTTCAGCCAACAAAGTTTTTTCTAAATATTTTGAAAATATCAAAACCAATATTGATAAAATTTAATATTCTATTTAAGTACCTTGAGGTCCCAAAAAGTATGCTTCGCGCGCAGCACGCGTTTTGCAGATTTCCAACACTCTTTCGCGAGTTAAATTGGAAAAGGACCAGAATACATTCAGTATACATTTGTCCTCATGACTTCAAGGAACTTGAACTCTCTTCAAGCCTCTGTCTTTCCCGACACTTAAAACCTTCAAAACCAGGGTGTACAAACACCTAGGCCTCCACCCTTTCAATTGATCAATGTTCCCTTCTCTTCGGTAATGCAAGGGTCTTTCGAGATCCAGAAGGGCTGCATCCTCCTGGTGCGCTCCCTCTTGCATTCGATTTTATTGAAAAAAAAAATATATGTATTTATTTATGATAAAAACTGTTTAACCGGCCTCTACTGCAAGAGAAATTCAAGGAAGAAGAATGTTGTTTACGAAAAAGCATTAAACACTTGCCTGAGTACAATGTATGGTATTCTTAGCTTCTGATCTACGGAGGTACTACTATGATAATTCTTTCATATTTACACTAAGTCATAAATAACTGTCCATCATATTAAAAATTAAAATAAATTCTGTTCAAAATATCATGTTATCTTTAGTCAATGTTCTCCTGACGATGAGTTAAGAGCTCGAAATATATAGAGTAAACTAAAAAAATCTTTGTATTTTAATTTTTCTCCTTGTGAAACACCACCAACTCCAACCTAATTTAATTTTAACAATGTTTCACTATAAACCAACACCGCGTTCCCTAAATTTCAATAAATAATATGACTAGGGCGTTTCGATCGCTTAATTTGCTATCGTTCTCAATTAAAAGCACCCATTCTGATTTTTTTTAACGATACCACTTTATTATCATGTTTTATATAGTCTGCGAGTATATTTCTATCGTTGTTTGGATTATGATATCAAGGAATACGCAAGAATCGAGCTCCTAAAAAGTTTTTTTAAATGCTTTTAAATAATTTTTATTTTATTTTCATAAAACTTGTCTAAGCTTGTCTTTGAGCTGGGAGAGATAGCAGGGGAGAAATCTTTAATCCTTCTATCTGCACCCTTTTGGGTATTTTTTATTTATAGCGCCTTGAAGCTATGCGACCGAATTGTTTCATTTAACGAGAATTAATATACCCTTCCTATTAATATAAATATTATTTATTTATTTAATATAGAGGATAACATTGCTCCTTCTTGAATTCAATTACATTAAAAAAATAAAAAATACAGCGGCCGTGTGTGAGTCGGACGGCCTACGCAGGGTTCTGTACCTTATAACTCTAAAAATACTTGAGATTTCATATTCATTCTTATTTTTTGTTGATAAGGAGAGAATGAGGGAATTCGTGGAGTTATAGCATTTTTCTGTCCAAAACTATAAAAGGGAATTTCAATCAGAAAAACTCCAAGTGATAGAATTCCATGTCTTTAAAATTTAGAAACTGAGTTTAGAAAAATAAAACGGCTTAAGTCACAAGGCTAAAAAATTTGAAACTTAAGCCTGGTATTACACAGCGTCTATATGCTAAGCTTTTGGTTAAAATCGTTTTACTTAAGGATTCGGGATGTTTTTATAATTTTCAATCAAAAATGATGCCTACATTTTTTTAAAAAATTGCTGTACTTAACAAGTAATGATTAAAGTATTTTTGTTTTTTCTCGAGTGAAACACTGTGAGTTGATTAATTTGAAAGGATAAAATTAATATGATGACTTCAAAAAAAACAAGGTAAGTGAAAGTGGAGTGGTCCACTCACCAGTAGATTTTCTTACTTCCAAGAAAGTATTAAGAAAACTTTGAAGATTTGAAGTTAAAATATTGTTTATTGGAGCGAGAAAACTATTTCTCCTTTCGAAGATTAGAATTTTATACGTTTGAAATTAGTAATTTATTTTCTAAAATCGAGCTCGCGTTTTACTACTAAAGAGTTATTTTTCTATCAGTATTATTTGTGGATTTTCGTCTCTTCGATTTTCTATATAGATTGATAAAGCAAATTTTGTTGTTCCCGTGTTTGTCTGTTTGTCTGTCTTTGACCCAATAAGAAAAACTTTGATAATTTTCTGAACGGATAAACAGTTTTCCGATCAATTTGATGTTATTTTGTTCAGGTCGTAAATCATTGTGATTGAGAATGAAATTGTATTTTTTCGAAGAATTAATAAAAATTCTTTTAATTTTTCAATCTTTTATTGAAAGCATTCCGAAGTAAATAGATAATAAAAAAAAGAAAAAATTAAGGCCATTTAGTTAATTCCCTGACTAGCCAAGAAGAAATTATAGAGCTTTGCCAAGACTTAAATATAGTAGTTCAATTTACCGATAGATATAGACGTTAAATTTTCTAAGAAAATTACAGGCGATAGTCATCTATTAGGTCCAAGATGGAATTGATTGTTTTTTTTTAATTATATTCCAGAAGAATTGTTTTTATCCCTCCGGAATCGAACCCGAGTGCCAAGCTATGAAGTTGAAACTTTGCAGAGATGTAATCGAACCCGAGTGCCAAGCTAGGTAGTTGAAACTTGGCAGAGAGGTGTAGTTTGTATATATATATAATTTATTTGTTTGCTACGATACTTTCGAAGGATTGACTTTCAAGGTCACTTTTTAATTAGAAATATTTATCTGTTATTTCTTATAGGGTCAATTAGTTGATTGGAAATAGAAAATTCGTTTTGTTGTTATAGCAAGCTAGTTCATATGTGGCTAGTTTGTTAAAACAACAAAATGAATTTTCTATATCCAATCGAGTAATTGACCCTATGAGAAATAACAGATAAAATATTTCTAATTAAAAAGTGATGTTGAAAGTCAAACCTTCGAAAGTATCGCCTCAAACAAATAAATTATATATGGTAAATATAAACATATACATATTTATATTTGGTATATAGGTATTATATATATATCATGCAGATAACAATTCATTGATTTCTCTTTTATGAATCAACAACTCTGCTACTCTCGGCAAAAAAATATTTTCAATTAAATAAATTATATATCTATTGAAAAAAAAATAGTTGGTCATTAACTACTAAATCCGAGGTGTTATAGATCATATTTTTATGTTAAAAGGGTTATATTCACACCTTCGGTAGTTAAACCTGAATACCAAAAATACAATATTTTATGTAGAACAAATTAAGCTTGGAAATAAATGATTTTTCTTTGCTTCAAACATTTCTAAACACGAATAAGCAAAGAAAAACATTGAAAATTTTCTAGCTAAATCAATACTCCAGTACGCTTGGCAGGCGAAATGCGTTAATAAAAACAAATGTAAATTACAAACTTTTGTGCCAAATTTCAGCTAATTACCAACGAGCGTTCGATAAAATAAATAAGCCAGTCAATTGAGAATCGGGTTCGCGTACGGAGGGTTAAACATATCTAAATATACAGTATTGTTGAAGATACATTTTTAAAAGCATACAGATGGGGCATTCCATGCCAAATCTACTACTTTTGAACCCGACTCCATTCGATATGGCTGAAATTTTTATATGTTATACTACCCCACCAAAAACGTTTCTGTGAATTTTTTTCAAATTTTTTTACCAGACCGAAAAAAAGTTATGATTTTTTTTCCAATGATGATAACTTTTCCTAAAATTGACTAAATAAGATTAAGATTTTTTTTTCAAATTTTACGAGCTACGAATTCCTCATATACATACGGAGAGACAAATTGTAGCGGTACTAATTTTTATCTGTTTATTGAAATTTTTCGGGTGAATTCAATTGTCCATGCTCTCTACCAATGTACTAATAACAGTGTCCAACAATGAAAATGCTTCAGGCTCAAAAATAGTTGATTCTTATGTATTTCCACCTGCTGAGTTCAAAAATCACCATAAAAATTACCGATTAGCTCTTGTTTTGGAGATATTATCTGTCAAAGCGACGAAAAAGGCCATTTTGACCTATTTTCGATTCCCATTAGACATTAAACAGCAATATTAAAAATCACAATATTTTGTTGACGTAATAGAAAATAGCTTCCTCTTTGATTTTTAAATTACCACTTGTTTTTAGTTCAATGTTATAACTCAAAAGCTAAAACTACGTGATTATAATGGATAAAAAACATAGATAAAAATATATGATCTTAGTTTTTTAGTAATAACTCAAGTTCTAATTGAGCTAAAAACAAGTGATGATTTAAAAATCAATGAAATATTTTGATTTTAAATATTGCTGTTATATATCTAATGGGACTCGAATATAGGTCAAAATGGCCTTTTTCGTCGTTTTGACCGACAATATCTCAAAACTCTGACCTGTTGTAAAAAATCGGAAAAGTGCATGATCATCAGCGATCAGCATATAAAATTCTACTGGAATCCATTGTTAGGTTTACGGATACAAATTTTTGTTTAATTTTATTTGAGCAGTATAATTATTAATATTGAGTTGAAATATGAATAGTATAGATCAGTCCATCATTAAAAACATTCATTTTTAAAAGCTTAATTAGAAAAAGCAAATTGAAAATCGATAATTCAATTGAGAACCAACTTCGAAACGCTCACTAGGGACTGTTCCCTCGCGTTTACAATATATTCGATTCTATGGTAGGGTTTCCATTTATCTCGTTGTTCCCGGGACAGTCCCATTTTTAATAAAATGTCCCAAGTCTCCCGCTTTTGTTGGTAGCATCTTTGAACATGTTTTTTCGGGTCCCGGAATATAAATAGTAAAAAGCACGCTAAGTGCGATTCAGGCTCGCAAGCTGAGAATTCCATACCTAATACAGGGGTCACCGCAGGAGGCTTAAGAAGCAGAGTATAAATTTCTGGGGGGGGGGGGGGGGATTGTTGCAAAATTAGCATTATATGTTAAAAATAAAAACCGTCAAATTTATTATAACTTCAACAATAAAAACGTGTTTTAATTGTTTAGAAGTGAATAAAATATAATGTATAGGGGGGTTACTTTTCATGGGGGATGGGCACCCATGTATATATAAAAAACAAAAAATGATAAATAAATTGTATAACTAAAAAGTTAGGAAAAAACAATATTTTTCCACATTTCAAAAAAATCAGAGTTTAAAGATAGGGGGGGGGGGGCAGAGCCCTTGAGAAGATCATTGTAAGATGGTTTTATAGTCGGCAACTAATTTTCAAAAATTTTAAATTTCGAAATAGAAAATATGTACAGCAAAATTGATGTTAGATGGTGCTAATGGCAATCACTTGTTCCTAGGCTAGTTATTATTAAATACATTTTATAGAGTTAATATGGTTTTCATAAAAAAGAATCTTCATTCTAATATTCAATTATTATATAAAATTTATCACATTACATATTTCAATTAGCAAAAATGGGTAATTAGAATGAGATTTATTCAAAATAAATATGTTTTACCAATTTTAATATCTTAATTAGGATAATGGGAGTATTCTCATATAATATAAAAAACAACAACAATCAAATATTTTATGGATATTAACAAAAGTTACTTTAAAAATATTTCATTGAAAAAAATGAGAAATTTATCCCACTATCAAAATTTATAAACATCCCATTCAAAGTTTTCGGTGAGTTATGAAGCTAGGGGGTGGGCACCCGCGCCTAATATATATATTTATATAAACAGTGGAAAAATTGTTTATATTCCTTATTATATTAAATGAGTATTTCCTGTAAATATTTTTTGAAAATAAATTACAGAATAGTCCTTCCCTTTTCAGGTTTTAAAATGGTCATCGAAGGAACTGTTAGTGTGGTCCTTATTTTGGGTATTTTCGAATTTCCACGCGGACAAGGGCTCACATGGTTCGAAATAAATTTTAAAAAAATATCCCTCAAGTTTCAAGTCTCTATCTAAATTATAACCTGTGCCTCCAGCGATGTAAGTTTCTCATCTAAATAACATGTGGTTTTAGCCATTAAAAGATCATTTTTTTATTCCGGGCAAAGTAATAGTTCAAAAAACTTGAAACTTTGTGGACTTTATCCTTATAATAGTAGCTATCTCTTATTATAATTTTTACAGATTTTTAACTATTATAATTTTGGAGTATATAACTTAGTAACACTTAAGATATAGCAATATTTTATCTAGCTGTAACTTCAAAATAATAATAGCTAAAAATCTGTAATAATATGATGGATAGCTAGTATTATAAGGATAAAGTCTACAGATTTTCAAATTTTTTGAACCATTACTTTGGCCGGAATAAAAAATTAATATTTTAATATCAAAAACCCCATGTTATTTAGATGAGAAACTTACATCGCTGGGGGCACAGGTTATAATTGAGATAGAGACTTGAAACTTGGGGGATATTTTTTTATTTATTTCGAACCATGTGAGCCCTTGTCCGCGTAAAAATTCGAAAATACTCAAAATAAGGACCACACTAATATCAATATTATTTTTACTATCAATTACGTTCAAAACTTTGCTCACAGCGATGCCTTGATGATGGCCGGAGTCGATCAAATCGTTGAGAAAAAATAAATTAAATTTTTTTTAATTCTGGTTGCAAATAAAAATAGACTTTTTTACCTGAATTTAAAATTAAAAATAATATCAATAAATCGCTTGTAACGAAAGCGTAAGGTCGATCTGCCAGGTAGGTGATCTATATTTATATATATATTTTTAATTGAATTAGCTTAGAAAACTGTTTTTTAAACTATGAGTCGCTGAATTTTGGAGTCGCGAAACATAGGGCAATATTGGCAATGAAAAAAATTAAAATTTAGTGAATTCGAGGTATGTCTTTCATTGAATTTCTAAATTCGTGAAATTCCCATTTTTTATTATATATATTTATGTGAAGCGACGTTCTCATCAGTGTGACTAATCAAATCAAAATGAAAATCAAATTTGAAAATTTTTAAAGATGATGAGCTCCTGTTTTATTCTTTATTTAATAAGAAACAAGCAGATCCATTTCATTAGTATTTTGATTTAACAATTGTAATTATGTAGAATTGATAAATAATAAAATTATAATAGGTATGTTTATAAATGTATTTATGATTTATTAGTAAAAATGATGGCTTATAACATATATCTATATAATATGGAGTCAGGAATGAAAAAGTTTAAGAGGACTGGTTTAGAAGCATCATGTCTGTGAGAGGGGATAGACCAGTGTTTCCCAACGTGGAGAGCAAACCCCACAGGGGGTCAATTCGATTGTTAAGGGGAGGAGGGGATTCAAAAATGGGCTCGTCCAGATAAATATAAAAATCTAGAAAATTAGCTACCCATATTTGGAAAAATAAATATTAACAAAATTTAGAGATTAGTAGCTTAGGCAATATATAAAATACACTTAAATGTATCTAGAACCATACAAAATATTAATGAACATGTAATTATATTCCCTGGAGCACCGAGCGATGCTCAGTAACTTTTTTCTTCTAAATAGCTGAAGTTTAAAATTTCAAGGCTCTGTGACTTACCGAAGACGAGATATGAACGAATAAAATATTTATTTTGCGACATGACTAATTTACACCCCCTTCCTTTATTTCAATCGGATTAAAATTTATGCACGACTAATAGCTCACGAGACTTGATAAGTTCACCAATTTTTAGCGAAATCATTAGAGCCGTTTTCTAGAAACCTATTCTATATATATATAAACGAACTCTACAAATAATGTCTCCATAATGTTCGCAATAACATTGAATGTTAATAATGTTAATAAATGCAAATAATACAAAATTTCTCCAAAATTATGAATCTGTGATTTCGATATATCAAATGTTTTTCGAGGTATATAGCTTTAATTAGAGATAGAAATTTACTATATATATAGCTAGCAAGTACACGAACATTTAATAAATGATATTAACGCAATATATTAGTCAGCTTATGAATATGGAATCAACTTTTAGATGCATCAAATAATTTTGGAGTTCATAAAGAGAAATCAATGAGTTAGTACTCTGCTTGATGCAAATAAATATATACATACCTATATAAATCAAATATAAATATTCAATTCAACATAATTTAGAAGTTATATGATTTCAAATAATGATTATAATATTTCTGTCTATTTCCGTTCCTAGTACCAGCTCTGAACAATTAATACACCGAATCAATACAGAAATTTAACCAGATTACAAATATAGAAATAAGGTTTACATAACTAAAGTATTTTTGGTGAAACTTGGCAGAATTAATAATAATTTTCTTATTAGCTACGAACATTTAATACCTTGAAGCATATAGAGTATGATTTTTTGTGATTTTCTAAATTTTTAAACAGAATATTCTAAAGCCAGAAAGCCTCAAATACAGGTAATTATATTGGGGTGGGTCGTAAATTTGTTTTGAGTTCATATAAAACGTGAATGAGCCACTTCATATGAAAGTATTCATGCCCAGAAAACAAATATTTATTTATATTATAATAATGAGCTTGAACGTCGACGACGTGATCTCTCTGAATGGCCGTTCGTTGGTGTTAAATAAATACGGGGGAATTCAAAAATAATTGAAAATGTAAAATTTTTAAACAAAAATTCTAGAAAGCTGGAGGGTGGGGTTAATTACAAAATAAATTATTTTATTATGCCAGTGGCGTGCCGGAGGTGAGGGATAACAACAGAGTTCAGGGAGGGTAGATGCCAGACCAAAATTCGCAGAAATATTTCATTTAGAAATTTTTTTCGTGATGGAGTTAACAAAGAAAAACAATTAATTACTCTTAACTGAGCTAAACTATTAATATATAACACTAGCATGAACTAAGGTTAAAAATTACTCTCCCCCCAGTCGGCCCTAGTATTAAATCATGCATTAAAATAAATATTTGCTCATTGTGCTTTAAAATGTCTCGAAACGAGTAGAAAAATGTTGTGCAACTATGATATTTTTCTCTTTTTAACCGACTTCAAAAAAGGAGGAGGTTCTCTATTCGACTGAATTTTTTTTTTTTTTTTTTTTTTTTTTGTGCCTATGTTACCTCATATCTCCGCCAATTGTCAACCGATTTTGAAAATTTTTTTTGCATTGGGTCCAGTCTAGCTTCCGATTGGTCCCATTTTTTTTCGATTTTTTTTCATAGGTATTAGACCTTTTTTATTAGGTTTGTTTAGACCTAACCTCCTTGTTTATGAACCGATTTCGATGGTTCTTTTTTTATCCGAAAGGGGGTGTCTTAGGGATGGTGTCATATTAATTTGGTCAAGTTCTGATGATATGATCACTATTAATAACATCACTAAAAAAGAGAAAATAAAAATTTTTAAGAAAAAAATAAAAACCGACTTCAAAAAATTAAATGCAACAAATAAAATACACTAAAAGGTATAAAATAATTATTATCTTATTTAGTTACAACTAAACGACGAAATATTAACACGAAATTACTTTTTGAATTCGGTACCAAACAAACTATACCTATAAGCGAGCATATCCTCCAAACGTACTAAGTAAGATCCGTCGAGTGCGATTCATAAAAGGTATATGTTTGGCACCGACTTCAAAAAGTAATTTCGTGTTAATATTTCGTCGTTTAGTTGTAACTAAATAAGATAATAATTATTTTATACCTTTTAGTGTATTTTATTTGTTGCATTTAATTTTTTGAAGTCGGTTTTTATTTTTTTCTTAAAAATTTTTATTGTGTCTGAATTCCGATGCCCACAATATCCCAAGAACGGAAAGTCAATAATTTCGTTTGTATCAATACATAGTACTGATTAGATTTTGGAATATCTCGTTCAAAGGGCAGAAAATATTTTTGAATTAATCTAAGTAGATTTTAATTGCATGTTATAGTATAGACATAAATGAGCAATTTATATTTAAGTTTATTAATAATTACTAGGGCAGCCATAGTGTTCTGCGTATTGAAAAAGTTTTCGCTTTTTGATTATTTAATATGCAGCTGAACGATTCTTTCAATAGAATCTGATCGATGAATATTACGGACAAAGAGCGCGGATAGAATGATCTCGCTTTCTTTAGAGCTAAAAGGTGTATTACAAAGATGCCAGATACATGTTAAAACCTGTTTCATACTATTAAAGATTAATTTCTTAATTTCAATTATTCTAGGAATGGCCTTTTGCACTCGGAGCAAAAAGGTACCCGTTATAGAGAGAGAGAGAGAGAATATTCAATTGGTCTTCATTTAAATTCAGACAAAAATGTACAAACAATCTCTATCTATCAATCGAAGTGTGTCTTGAAAAATTTTTACTTTTTCTTTCTATTTCTTTTTTTTTTTTTTTTAAATCGCTTCGAGAAAATACAAATTAGTTCACAGGCAACACTTAATTTTTTCCAAATAACAGGGACAAAATAACAAACTGACCGGCCGGGACACCTGAACCATACATTCAAAACGGGACATTCCCGGTCAAACTGAGAGTATGGTAAGCCTAATTTTAACTTAAGTTAAAAACATAAAAAATTATTAATTTTTGTATTGGTAAATTATTACTCTTCATTATTTTTCTCTTATTTGTTTAATTTGTAATAATTTAAATTCTTGTTTGTTGTTTTTAATATAAATGTACCTGGCTAAATAATGTAAAAAAAAAATAGTATAAAATACCATGACTTGCGCCCCGACCTCACTAAACTATGTTTAATGTAGTTTTTAAGCACAACTGTATTAGTATATACTAGTGAAAAACTCAACAAATTAAATTTCTAAATAAAAATTTGATAATGTAGTTATTTGTCTCCAAGCTTTGCCCCCCCCCCCTGGGAATTTTTCTGCGGACGCCCCTTTGTTTATTTATATCAAGCAGAGAACATCCTCATTGATTTCCTCTTGAAAATCGACAAGTCTCCTACTTTGGGCAAGAAAATGTTTTCAAGTTTTATTTGTTTTTTAACGTGATTTAATATGATACCTATTACATTCAAAAAATGTATTATTGAATATTAGAAACGAGTTTAGTTTATTATTTAAATAAGCAAATTTCAGCTATATTAAGAATAGTTTATATTGAAAAGTGTTTTTTATTTATATATTTATATAAGAATAATATTTAGTGTATAGGGGGTGGGTATTAAGGGTTGTTTACCTTTGAGTGGCTCTATGTGGTCATTGCGAGGTTGCCTCAAGCCTTTCTCGACACCAAATGAAGCGAGAAATGAAAATGGAAAGACACCCGTTATTCGATAAGATAAACAGCCAGGCCAACATTCGCAGAAATATTTCGATTAAGAATGGTTAATAATTTAATATGTTTAGGTTTAAAATAAGAGGCGTGCTCTCAATTTTTTCATTTATTTATTTTTCAATTTCTTCGCCATTGGTTATGGCCATCTTCAGAACGGGAATTAGTCAATGTTTATACAAAATATTGACTAAGTCCCGTTCGGAAGATGGCCATAACCAATGCGAAACGTTAGTGGGAATTGAGAAATAAATAAAATAAAAAATTGAAGCTGCATCGCACTCTTATTTTAAACCTAAACAAATAAATTACTACAGCTATAAAAAACTTCCCTTAATAAATAATTTAATAAATTATTATCAAAAATATTTTTATGAATATAATTAGAGAATCATTTAAATACATAAACTAAAAGGTCCCACGTTCGAATCCCGGTAGTTCTTTTTGTCTAGAATTTTGTATTTATTCTCTAATTTAATTAACTAGAATTTATGCGAAAATTTACTAAAATGTTAAAACTTATCAATGATCAAAATATCTACATAAACGAAAAGTATTCGATTTTTCTTCCTTTTTCTATCGGTAGTTCTGTAGCTAGAAAGCACACATTCTAATCCAATCTTCATTTCGGAAATACCAAAAGTTTTATCACCAGAACGAACTTTCTAGGACCTTCCATTCTTGCGTATATGTCATAATCTAATCTAATAAACAAACTGACTAATGACAATGACAGGGGGGATAATGGGAGCAAATGTTTTTTTTACACATTTCAGACATTTTTTTACACAAATTTAAAAAAAATTTAATTATCTTACATTTTGCGCCTAGTGCTTATGAAACAATATGTATTCCTATGCACAGAAGAGAACTACACTAAAGGCGTTGAGTTTTTTATTTTCATTTATCTAGATTCTAGAATATAGTACACTGCGAGACTGACCTTTACAGGAAAGAACTCGAACTCCGAAACTAAATAATTTCGGGTCGGGCGATCAAAATATGTGAAGGTGTCAGGGAAAAAAGGGCCCTTATCTTCACCTACCAGTTTTTTCAGGAATTATAAACATGTGAGTTAAATGTGGGTATAATTTTTGATAACATATTTGAATTCAGCAGCAAATTTTCATTCGGAATAATATAATAGCGAGGCTAAGAAATGCTCTATTGTCTGCTTAAAAGTTGCCAAAATTTAAATAAATATAACTCACAACTACGTTTTTGACTTCTAAATATTCAAAAATTCATAACTAATTCAATTTTTGGAATTTCTGGGCCGGACAAAAAACGTTTTGTTTAGTTGTTTCTCTAGAAACAGGAGATGCCATTAGCTTGATTTGTATAAGAGCCCTTTTCCCTTACATCATCATATATTTATATTTATTTTTGCATTAATTTTATGATTTGAAAATTTTCTTTTCGTGAATATAATTACCGTATTAAATTGATAGCCGTGAAAAATTCTCACGAAGCTAGCTAAAGAGATACTATTACTTCACTCCATGAAATCTTCAGGAGAGTTTAAAATTGTATGGCGATTATTATTAATTAAATCTAAACGATTTTTCAATGAAACATATATTTTTCACTGGTTAACTTTTTTAATAAATATATATAATTTTAATAATATGTATATATATTCTTGAGTGAATTTAACCCTAGAAGGCATAAGCCGGGTTTGTTAGGCTCGGTCACACCTTTTTCTTTGAATAACTTTCAGAAAAAGGGGTCACATAAATTCCAAGTTATTAATATTCCTTCATTACTACATAATAAAAGTATTTGTAAAGGATTTTTCTATATTAAAAATTTGTATATACCTAATTTTTCTTGGAACCATTTTACAAACACAAAGTCACAAATCAGGCCCGGGGGTTTTCTTTGTATTATAACAATAAAAACAGTAAAAAAGTATTGATATATTATTTATTTTTATAAATCCTGATATAAATTAATAAAAAAATGAATATAATTATTCAAAAATGTATTATAAACCAATAAACCTATAGTAGGTCTAACAGGCCCGTCTCGTGACTTTGTATACAATTTTTAATTTTTTTTTTAATTTAGAGCGAAGTATAGTAAAAATACATAAAAACAGTAAAAAAGTATTGATTTATTATTTATTTTTATAATTCTTAATATAAATTAATAAAAAAAATGAATATAATTATTGAAAAATGTGTTATAAACCAATTAAACATATAGTGGGACCGGATTTGTGTTTGTGAAAAATATTCTGCGTTCTAGGGTTAATTTTTACTTTGATATCTTTATAAATAAATAAAAAAATATTTTTCCAGAATAAGACACACTCTTTTATTGTCTCCTTTAATTCAAAAATTCCCTCAATTTAAAATTTATCCAAATATTTGTAGATGAATATTTTTCATAAATTAATTCCTATTTACAATCTAGGTAACAAGGTAAAAGCCATCAATTTTTTTTTGTTTTTTATCGAGTTTTCATAATCGGATAGCTTACCAGCTAGTACAAAATTCATGCAAATGATATAGTAATATTTGAATAAAATTTACTAAACCCAATAAATAAAGAATTACTTAGTAATATAGTAATCTAATCATTGAAATAGATGACTTGCATTTTATTTCCACTAAATGGAAATAATTTCTCTATTTAAAGTATTAGATTAATTCGGTGATAATGTTTCAAACTCGTATTACACTTAGCGAAAGAAGATCGTTTTATCTAGAGAGGAAATATTTATAAAATAGAAAGTTTATTTAAATGTACTTTCTAATTAGCAATGATTTCTTTTTTTTTATTCCAAACTCTCATTAAGAAACTAGAATAAATCGTAAGCTTACGAGCTATATTATGCCATTTAGATTAAAACTTTTTTTGGCAAAGTAAAGGGAGGCGTGCAGGTTTGGAACTTTATTGAAGATATTATTTATTCGATAAAGAACATTAATTAGAAAATCGAAAAAAAATATTTTTAAATTTATAATATAAGTATTAATAAAAAATTGTTCAGGAGACCTGATGGTATTATTTCTCTTGAATTTATAGATAGAATTAGGACAGATAATTAAAGAAATAAAAACAACCTGAACTTTGATATGAATAAGAATTGAAAATATACTATATGAACTCATATAATGCAAATAGATAGATAGTACCTACTATTTTAGATATCTTAGATATTATGTTTAATAAAAAAAAGAAATGACAGCTACAAGCTTTCAGTCGGGACTTGAACCCACATCTTCAGTGTCTGGCCCAGATCCGCTTTACAGCCTATAGACATGGGATCGAGCCCCGGCCGGAGGCTTGTGCCTGTTATTTCTTCAAATAATTGTCAAACGAACTATCTAGAATATTTACATTAATAAAGCTCATAATAAATACATCTTCAATAATTAATTAAAATTTGTGTTTTAAATATAAAAAATATTTATTTTTAATGAATAATAATTGTCATAATAGAAAGAAGCCTCCATTAAAAAAAATGTGTAATTTTTTAAGTTTTTTAAAAAAATAGAAAATATGGGGGTAATTAAATTTCCAAATAATCTGATAAATATAAAAGATGATTTTGTTAATTAAAAAAAATATATATATATTTTTATCATATAATAAGTTTATGTAACGTTTTGGTTTGTGTTTGATACAGTTTGAGTATTTTCATTACTTAATTGGAAAGAAGGCTTTTGTCTATTTGTCAATTGAAAAATGAAAATGTTGAAAAAAGAGAGAGATTGTCGTGTTGTTTTTACCTTGAGAAAATCGAGTTTGTGTGATTGAGAGACAGATAGAGAGATAGAGATAGAGAGAGATAGAGTCAAAAAGAGTTTGGAATTAGAAGAGGGCTTGATGCTGTGCTAGCATCGAGAGAATTCACGTGAAGTGTGTCGGCTATGCCTGTGCCAGGAATCGCGAGAAAACGCGTTTTCCGTCACGGAGGAAAGTCGGCGGAGCACTGAATAAAGAGACGCGCGCCCGAGCCCCAATCCATGGCACGCGCAGCGGAGCCAGCACCCTCCCCTCACCCCCACCCCCACCTAGGTCCTGACCAACCAAGACCCTACTCCCCCTCACCAACATTGATAACAGAGCCAAGGGGGAAAACAAATGAAAAATTCGTTTTTAGTACAGTACAGCTTGGCTATCGCGAAGTTCAAGGGACCACCAGAATTATCCAAAAATTTAAGAAATAGGGTTGGTAGGATTACATGGTATTACGAAATTATGGAGGGGTGAACACAACCCTCTGATTGGAGCCAAGTGGGGGCGATGGCACTTTAGCTCGAAAGTGCCTGAAGCAACGAGCGATGCTCGGTAACTTTTTGCTTCTAAATAGCTCAAGTTTCTAATTTCAAGGCTCTGCGACATACCGAAGACGATATATGAATGATTAAAATATTTATTTTACTACACTCCTAATTTACGCTCCCTTTAATCGGATTAAAATCTATATAGGACTAATAACTCATGACACTTGATAAGTATACCAATTTAAAAAAGAAATCGTTAGTGCCGTTTTTGAGAAAATCAAAAAAACGAAAAATCTTTAATGTAAATGTCAACTTACTGTGTTCCGATTTCAAGCAAAAGCATGCTGTACCCCTTCTAGCCTATATCGTACTTAAGTTTCGAATTTCGTAGCTCTGAAATTTATTGAAGGAGACAATAAAAGAGTGTGTCTTCTGCTGGAATTATAAATTTTATTTATTTATAACGAGACTATAGTTTCGAGGGCTTTGCCCTCTTCATCAGTCTATTACAATGGATTCACAGGAATTAATTTATGAATGAAAGCTTAACATCTTTCATGTGGTTAGGTTAAGAAATTATACAGGGTGCGCAAGCGCACAAGAGATTACACAGGCCTTTTTACAAATATTCCCCCAGAAGAAACTCAAGAATTAGTTAACAAAATCATTTTAAAATCCCCTAATTTACAAGCCAGAGAAAAACAAAATTTAAGCGAATTGATGAACCTCTGTATAAATCACAATTTCTTTCAATTTAATAATAAAATATATAAACAAAAGAATGGATTAGCAATAGGTAGCCCACTATCACCCCTACTAGCGGAAATATTTTTAGACAATTTCGAAACAAAATTTCTTAACGTAGAATACAAATATTTCAAATACATTCACTATTACTACCGGTATGTAGATGATATTATTTTACTATGGACAGGTACAAAGCGCGTTCTGGGTGAATTTATCAACAATATAAATTCTATCCACGACAAAATTAAATTTACCAGCGAAATCGAAAAAGATAAAACACTAAATTATTTAGATATAGAAATCAAAATTTCAAATAAAAAACATACTTTTGGAATATTTAGGAACCCCACGACCACAGACACAGCTATAAATAGTAATTCCTGCAGACCTATCACACGCAAATTAGCAGGATTCCACTCAATGATTCATAGATTAACCAACATCTCTTTAGATAAAACAAATTTCAATAAAGAATTAGAAATAATTAAACAAATAGCAGCTAAAAACGGTTACGAGAAAACCCTTTTTGACAAACTATTAAAAAAGAAAATTGAAAAGTCAACTCTGAATCTGATTTATTCCCAAATGTCCGAGCCAGAATCAAAACCAAAATTAAAAATCCCATACTATGGAAAAATTTCGGAAACTTTAAAATTAAAATTCAAAACTTTAGGATATCAAACTATTTTCAAATCCTCTAGAACATTGGGATCTGATATTAGCAATAAGAAGAAAGACAAAATTCAATAAATGGACAAAAAGGGTGTCTATTCCATAACATGTGGAGAATGTGACTCGACTTATATAGGAAAAACAGAGCGAAATTTAAACACACGCATTTCGGAACACAAGAGAGTGTTTAAAGGGGTTCGGGGCATAGTGCATTTGCAGACCATTTAATCTCCGAGAAACATTGTTTTCCAGATGAATCAAATATTAAATTAATTAGATCAGAATTAGATCCCTTAAAAATTAGTATTTTCGAAACGTTAGAAATTTTAAAATCATACAATAATTCACCAAGAAAATTCTTAAATCGGAAAATAGAAATTCCCGAAAGCTTTATTTTAAAAATAGCCGCTAAAATATAAACTTCACGAACGCCGCCTACAGCCAAAATAATAAAACAAGTATAAATTTCAAATCTTGACTTGCGCACCCTGTGTAATCTCTTGTGCACTTGCGCACCCTGTTTAATTTCTTAACCTAACCACATGAAAGATGTTAAGCTTTCATTCATAAATTAATTCCTGTGAATCCATTGTAATAGACTGATGAAGAGGGCAAAGCCCTCGAAACTATAGTCTCGTTATAAATAAATAAAATTTATAATTCCAGCAGAAGACACACTCTTTTATTGTCTCCTTCAATATATAAAAATTCTGCTACTCTCGGCAAAAACTTTCAATTTAATCTGAAATTTATGGTTGCTAAACGCAGGGGGGGTACATTGTTACGTAGGTAAGCATCAACTTCCGGTACTTCTATTTTAGTCAAAATCTTGGGGTACTTCTTGTAGCCTCTATATAGCATAAGTTTCAAATTTCAAGGCTCTGCGACTTACCGAAGACGAGATATGAACGATTAAAATATTTATTTTGTGACATGACTAATTTTCACCCCTTGCTTTATTTCAATCGGATTAAAATTTATACACGACTAATAACTCATGAGACTTGACAAGTATACCAATTTTTAGCGAAATCGTTACAGCCGTTTTCGAGAAACCGATTTTTTATATATATATATACAAGTATTGGTCATTTAATAATATAAGATAAGATATAAGGCCATAGACGCCGGAGTTTGATTTTTTTGTGGGGAGGGGGCTAAGAGAAAAAAAAGGAAAATTACTATAAAGAATATGTTACAAAATTATATATATTATAATTTAAATTTATTCATAAATAAATAAAAGCAATTGAGTTAAAAAAATAGTAAATTAAATATTTGTTATTGGGAAACTGAGAATTCCGATACGCTATCGAGTGGTCTAAATTGAAACTAGCCACTGTGGTCCAATAAATTAAGCCATATTTTTTCAATTCATTAAATTCTATTGATAGAGGGAGAAATTTTCCCGAAACGTTTGGATTTTATTGAAAGTTTGAAGATTGTTTTTTAAAAGATTTGTATTTGTTTAAATTATAAAACAATCAAGAATTTTTTTCAATATATATATATATATATATGTATATATTTATTCGCACCAAGCATAGGACAACTTCATTGATTACTCTTTATTAAATTTTTATGTTGGATTTCTTAATTTATAAATAAAGTCATTGAATTGATCATAATATTAACAAATAGTTTTCTAGATATTAGTTGAAAATGTTATTAGTTTTAAGTTCGGTTCTTCTCTCATGTTTTATTTTTATTTTTTCACAATTTACCGAAATAGACATTTGATATGGCAACATCGATCAATACTTGGCCCAGGCTACTTAAATCTGTCTATTTAGAAAATTCATTAAGTTTTGTTTTATTTGTTCCATTAGGAGTAGAAATAAAACTATGTTAGTTGTAACTACTATGCATTTAAGAAAAAACAAGATGCGCTAATCACATCAATTGAATGAATTGTAATTGAGATAAAATTAGTAATAAAATTAAATTGTATAATGATAAACTATTAGAAATGTATTTTTTTTTTTTTATTTTAATTATCTTGAGAAAAAATAAATATTTTCTGCATTTTCGAACCGGAAGAAGCTAGAGAGTCCAAAATCTAATCAGATCTCAGCAGTGGATATATACAAACAATTTGGTAATAGAACGAACTTTATACGTTCTTGAGTTATAGTGGGTATCGAAATCAAGACAAACATAGAGACAGAGAAAAATTATGGTTGAAAATGACTTAACTTTACAATTTTATATTTAGTGAATTCAATACTAGGGCCGCCCGGTAGGCAGGCAAAGCAGACGTAACAATCAAATAAAATATATTTTTCTGTATTTTATTTTTTAATTGATTAATTGGTCGTTTTGGACACCTTCAAATGTCCATCCTCAAGCACAATATAAAATTTTTTAGAGTTCTCTGTTGTAGAAGATCTCGTGCATTTTAATGAGTTTATCGCATTAATCTCTAATCCAGGTGGTTTGAGCAAAAACATTTCTTTTAATAAACAAATCAACCACCGAAGCATCAAATCTGCATTTCGCCCAACAGACCATGGAGATAGGCGTCGATGGCCGCCCCTGGGAGGAACAGCATATGCAACCGATTCATCAGGTATGAGTGGAAAAACTCTATTTCTGGGGGAAACGCCGGAGAAATCAATGAAAAACTTATCGATATAATATACTCGTTGAAATGCAAATTTATATTAATCATTATTCATACGAGGATAAAGATAATTAATATATATATATAATAATTTTACTGATTGTACCTATTATTATAAGTAATAAATAAAAATTTTTATCAAACAATCATTAATTGAGTTATTGAAGAAACTGGGTCGGAATAAATTTCCCTTTTATCAAATATAAATTTCAAAGCAGAAGTAAATATAAATATTTTTGAAAATGTTGCCAATATTATCTAAAAAATTTTATATTTATTTCTGTTTTAAATTTTATAATTGAAAATGGAAAAACGATTATTATCAAAACATATTAAATTTTAATAAACGTTATAAATGCTTGTATTATTTTGTATTGCATTGTATTTAATAGTAAATATATATATATATATATATATATTGAAAATGTAGAAATTTCTATAATTTGGCTTGGAGATAGAGATTACTCTCAAATAATAATAATAAAAATATTATTATTATCATTTCCATTCATAATGTGTATTAATTCGAAAGTTTATAATGGGAATTAAGGACAAGTTTTTTGGGTGATTTTTTCAACTATTTGAAGCCCTGAAGAAGTCGGCAAAGTCGACGAAAAGTTGGTTGAAAAATAAAAAAATCACACTAAAAAACTGGTCCTTAATTCCCATTTTAAACTTTCGAATTAATAAAAATATTTTTTTATCACTTATAATTATACGAGAGCTTTTTTTTTGCCGAAGTAAACTTGACATTTTAATGAGAATTTTATTGCCTGGCAATTAAACGAAAAAAACTACCTGTGAAAAAATTACGAGTCCTTAGGACGAGTAAATTTTTCTGGTAGTTTTTTGAGTTAAATTGCCCAAAGGCAACAAAACTCGAATTATAAAATATCAAGTTTACTTCGACCCAAAAAAAAGCTTGAGTGTAATTCGGTAAGACAATTTAATGAATCAATACGTAAATCACAAAATTAACAAAATTAAGACATAAATTAGTTTATTTAATTTAGAGGAAAAGTACAATTGTTAAAAATACAATTCTTATAAACAACTTGATTTTCATACAATGCAAGTTTGACATAAAATTGTTTACAATGTTGGTTGTCATGTCAGTGTTGCTAGACACCGATGATGCAGGCCTACTAGAATCTTAAAGCTAGGTTCAGTTTTGTCGCTGGAAAAGTTAGGGTAAACTTTTTTCGCTGTCATAGTGACAAAAACACCGTTGCTTATGGGACTTTTAGTGTATGAATTAAATTGTCCTCAAAATTTTTTATAAAAGCACTATTACTACAAAATTTCAGCACTGGACTAACTTCCTATAAGCTTCTGGTTTACGTATTTAATGGATATCGGAATCCAGACAGACTCGTACACAAACACGCAAAAAAAAAAATTATGTTTGATTATCTCTATGTTTCGGATAAAAAGATTAAATGACTTATAGAGATAATTTAATTTTTAACCCCCACCCCCTCCTCCCTGGTCCAATTTAAGTCTCTAGTGGAATAATGTTTTAAGAACCCGTCCTAATTTTGGATCCAGGCTACACCATAATCTAGCTTTTAATCTCAAAATAAAAAAAACTAAATATTAAATTTCGATTTGATACTTTCATTCTCTTGAAATTATTATTATTATTTTTTTTTTGATGTTCACTTCATAAGACATTGTTTTAGACCGAAACATTGTGAATTAATTTAGTTAGTTTTTATCAAAATTATTTTAGATAATATTGAAGTAGTATTTGGAGACGGGCTGTTAAGTGAATTGAGTGAATTTTGATGAGGCAGTCCAAAATTCAAAAAAAAAAGATAATCTCGTGGAATATATCGACTGCTGGTACAACTCAAGACTTTGAAAAAAGTACTTCATGAACTAACTAAATCTTGTGCTTCAATTTTAGTGGAGAGTTTTAAGGACTTTTGTTTAAATCAATTTAATTATATAAGTAACAGTAAAAACAATATCCTGGATTTATGTTTTTCAAATCTTTTTTGTAATATATCTATAAGTAATAACATTCTATCTAATATGGACGAATTTCACCCAATTTTAAATGTAATTTTGTCAATTATTCCTGGAAATAATGTAAATATTGAGTCTCCATTTTCCCCCTTGGGGTTCGATTTGAATAGATATGATTTTAAAATGTGCAATCTTGAAATTCTTAATAAAAAATTAGGAGAGGTGGATTGGGACAAGGAACTAGATACACTAAATATAATAGCTGCCGTAGACAGCTTTTATAATATTGTTAATGAAATCATATCTACTTCAATTCCTATTATGCGTTGCTTTAATTCAACATATCCAACTTGGTTTTCTAGTAAACTAATCTCGCTTTTGATAAAAAAAAAATAGCACACAAAAATTATAAATTAAGTAAAGTAATGCTGATTATAATATCTTTAGAAACCTTAGAACTTCTTCTAAATCTGAAGCTTCTCTTTGTTACTCCCAACATATTGAAAATATTGAGACTAATGTATTCTCAAATATTAATATTTTTTGTAGTTCTATTAATGAAAAGAAAAGTACTAAAGGATACCCATCTAATATGTATTTAAATGACATAACTGGAGTGGGCAATGTTCAGATTGTGAATCTTTTTGCAGACTTTTTTGAAAGTGTGTATAAAAATGACGCAACTAATTTACGGTTTGATTCAAATAGTATTACAGGATTCTGTAAAAACCAACCAGGTGAAATGTTCAGAACTTCAAAACCTGTTTTCTATACACAGTTCAAATTATATATTAAGAAACAGATTACCATTTTATCCAGAGATGCCTTGCAGTAGGCAATCTGAAGCAAATCCTGTATTCAGACTATCTCAATGTTACAATAATTTGTCACAACGACTGGATAATCCTCTGGATTTCTCATTAAGTATTAACAGAGATGCAATTTTGCTCAAAAGGCTAACATTAATCTATGAGTGAACATTATATTGTATATTGTTATTATGACGTATTATTAATATTGTTAGATTTTATGAGTTATTTTAATGTGATATTTTGTTTTTGTTATTGTTATTACCTTATTTTATAGGATATTATAATGTATGTATTATCAGGCATTAGCCGTTGAAATAAATAAATAAATAATTCAAACTATCTTTTTTATTCAAAAACCGACATTTCGGAGATTTAATCCTCCTTCGTCAGGGTCTGTAATCAATTAAAATGGGATTCGGCCATCATTATAATCAAGACTATCACAAAAATGTTAATATAATTCATACATAATATAAACATTTTGTATATTATTATTAATGTTTAATATTTATATGAATTATATTAAAATTATTGTGATAGTCTTGATTATAATGATAACCAAATCTATTTGAATTAATTGAAAAATTTTTGTTTTGCCGAGAGTAGCAGAGTTGTTGATTCACAAAGAGAAACAAAGAGGTTGTCCTCTGCTTGATGCAAATAAACATACACACATATATTTTTTGAGTGGCTTTTAAATCATCAAATATTTTTCCAACACAAATAAAAAAAAATAAAACAGACTTCAAAAAACTTAAATGTAACAAATAAAATAATAATAACTTAAAAATAAAATAAAATCCACTAAAAGGTATAAAATAATTATCTTATTTAGTTACAACTAAAGGACGAAATATTAACATGAAATTACTTTTTGAAGTTGGTGCCAAACAAACTATACCTATAAGCGAGCGTACCCGCCAAACGTACTAAGTAAGATCCGCCAAGTGCGATTCATAAAATGTAGAAGTTTGGCACCGACTTCAAAAAGTGATTTCATGTTAATATTTCGTCGTTTAGTTCTAACTAAATAAGATAATTATTTTATACCTTTTAGTGGATTTTATTTTATTTTTAACTTATTATTATTTTATTTGTTGCATTTAAGTTTTTTGAAATCGGTTTTATTTTTTTTTTTTATAAAAATTATTTTTATTTTTCTCTTTTTAGTGATGTTATTAATAGTGACTTAATATAATACCTTGCATGCAAGAGAAGGCGTCAGGCGAATGAATCAGAAAATGATAATAAAATTCAATTCATAAATATAGAAATTTTCTCGAAACGTTTGCGGGTTTTAAATGAATGTTATAAGATTTTTTATAAAAGATTTTATATTTATCATAATTTCGATTATTTGCTCATAAGAATTGGAGATTTACGTTATTTCGTCGTTGATCATATCATCAAAACTTGAGCAAATTAATATGGCACCATCCCTAAGATACCCCCTTTCCAATAAAAAAAGAATCATCGAAATCGGTTCATAAACAAATAAGTTAGATCTGAACAAACCTAACAAAAAAGGTCTAATACCATTGAAAAATAAAACGGGACCAATCGGAAGCTAGACTGAACCCAATGCAAAAAACCCATCAAAATCGGTTAACAATTGGCGAAGATATGAGGTAACATAGACACAAAAAAAAATCAGTCGAATAGAGAACCTCCTCCTTTTTTGAAGTCGGTTAAAAATAGCCACTATTGGATGCTATTTCGACTCGACTAAGTTAACCTCCAGTCAACTTTAGCTGGATGTGAACATGTTTTGGAATTAATAACTTTTTGATGAACTTTATGATAAACATAATAAAGAGGGATATCAAGCAAAGATATAGAGTATACTTATATATATATATTGCTTATCCCTTCCCTTCTGAAATGCCAATTTCTGACTACGTTCATGGATCCCCATTAAATAAATATTGTCCAAATCATGTATTAGTTAAGTAAAGTCTATATTCAGGAGCCATCAAAATAGAATTTGCAATACGTCAAATATCTTATTAATCAAACTCTATCGTAACTAATATAGGTATATATTCGGATTAATTAATTTGTAATAACTAGCAAAGTCAAGCAAGATCAAGGGTACGATTTCTACGGCTGCTCTGCGAGGTGAACATCTGCGTTTCCAATTTCAAATTCATAAACATAGAACGTTGTTCCATTACTTGAAGCCCATTCGAACTGGTCGCTTGCTAATGGGATTTTGATATTCGTTAAGGCTTACGGCCACAAAAAGCCAGCAACAATCATTTAACTTATTTTAAATAGAAATAGACATATATAACTAAATGTGAAATACATTGCACTTGATGTTGAAACTTCACCTAACACCAATTATTAACAAATCAGATACTTTCACTTATATAACATTAACTATTATCTATAGTACCAGGCGGTTTAATTATTGTTTATTTAATCAATCAGGTTTTTTTATTTTTGATTCAATAGCATGATTCATTTTTTTCAACCACCTATTAATAATTAGTTTAATTAAAAAACCTATCAAAATGGAGACCTGGTTATATAATATACGAGCTCCGGCCCACCAATATTTTTTCTTTTTAAATAAAATTATGCTAATTCAGGGTAAATTTAATTTAAATATTTATTTTTATTATCATTTGGAACAACATTTTAAACAATTTTAAACTTTTTATTGTAACATTTAACTTAAAATTATTTTTTAATTGTTAAAAACAAGGAAAACATACAAAATCCAAAACCTTTACCACTGTGTGACGTCGCCTTTATTTTTAATTGTGGCTTGAATTCATTTGGGCAACGTACTTATTAAGTTTTGACACTCATCTTGAGGGAAAGTATCTCAAATATTTTGAAGTTTGTGTTTTAATTCGACTACGTTTCTAGCTGGTTGTATTCGTAATAGCTTTTTCATTGTGTGCCAAAGAGTTTCTATTGGTGACAAGTCGGGACTGTTTGCCACCCACTCCAAAAGTGGAACATTATGATCAGAAAGCCATTTTAAAGATTTTCTTAATGTATGGCAGGCCGCGTCTTGTTGGAACACAAAATTATTATTATTCTGCAATGCATCTGCCATTGTTGGAAGTAACGATTTTTTTAAAATATTTATTATTGATTACAATTTCATCAATGAAGTGAAGTTTTCCAACACCTCTAGCAGACATTGAACCCCATACCATAACTGAAGCAGGAAATTTTACTTTCTTTTTTAAACAATCTGAATTGAAATCTTCATTTTTCTGACGAATAACTCTGCTTCGATTGTCCCCAACACATGCTTCAAAACGAAACTCATCACTCCAATGGACACTATTCCATTCATCACTCGTCCAATTAATGTGACTTTTAGCCCATTTAAGCCGGTTTTTCTTTTGTTTTAATGTCAAGTGTGGCTTTTCTTTGGCCTAAAAAAAAATTAGTAAAATTACAACAAAAAAAAATTTGGAATAAGTTGCAATAAAATTACCTTGTAAGTTTTAAAACCTAACTTAAGGGCTTCTCTATGGCACGTGGATCTTGAAACACTTCGCCCCACAGTATCGCTCCAAAGAACAAGATAATTCACCATAGTTCGAACGCCCGTTTTTTCTAATAATCTTCTTCAATGCCCGTCTATCAGCATCTGATATTTTGGATTTCGACGCATGCCGAGGTTTTGTAGCTATTGTACCCGTTGTTTTATATAAACTCGAATAATATTTCTGACAGTAAACTTTGATAAATTAACTAGATCGCCAATTTCCACGTTTGATTTTCCCTTTTTAAATAAATATATAATAATTGAGCGAATTTTTTCATCAACAACCTTTCCACGAGTCATTTTTACTAATAATAAACAAAACAAACATTATTTTGTTGAAAAAAGGCAAATTAAATTTACCGTGAATTAGCATAATTTTATTTAAAAAGAAAAAATATTAGTGGGCCAATTGAGATGCGACGGGGCTCGTATATTTTGAAATAAAATGGTGTTTGAGAAAAATAGCATGACCCAGATTTTGTCTATGTGGAGGCAAAGAGAGAAAACCATTTTAAGAACCAAAATGTAGTATTCCTTTACTAGTGAATAATTAGTTTAATTAAGAAATAAAAAAATAAAATTAATGTTACTTGAAGATGAGACACTGACAGATCGATTTGTAGACCCAAAAAGGCTTTAATTCTGTGATTTTAATCTAAATCGTGAGAGCCGTTTTCGAAAAACAAATACATGTCAGAGGAGTTCACCTCACAGGGTATCCAATTGGTCCGGATTGCTAATTTCGGCACTCGAGTTCGATTTCCGATGGGGGGGGTAAAAACAACCCTTCTAATATATAGTTAAGAATAATCCATTCCATCTCGGATTTAATAGATGACACCCTTTTGTAATTTTTTAGAAAATTTCAAATTATTTTTCGTCAACATGAAACTTATTATTTTATATGTTCTTTGTGAATTTTAATCCGATTAGAAAAGCCGATTAAGTGTGTTTTCTAAAACGTATTATCTATAACTCAGTAATGATGATGGTAAATATTAGAAAAAAATATAGCAAGATTTTTGGTTCAAATTGCCGACCGAAAGTACACCATGATTTATTCAGATTCAAGTTTATCTCCATTTTCTCAAAAACAATTCAAACTAATTTATGTTTATTAAGTATCTATTGTTCTTTAGTGTGTAAAAAGTTTTCATCATGATTAATTAACCTAATTGAAATCGAGATAAGATTTATTAACAACTCTTAGTCCATCGCATGGCTTAATGCAGCGTTTCTTAAAATATGGGTCGCGAACCTATTTTAGGTAGCATAACTAAATTTTGGGGCCGCGAAACATTGGAGCAATGAGCTAAAAATTAATTTAAAAAAAATAAGAGTATAATTTTAGTTAAATAAAAGATTTCACTGTCGATGATAACAGAATTGTTTTTATTTTAGGTTAAAAAATAAAATGAGAGATGGTGTCTTCTGTTTTTAGAGTATAATAATTCGATGTATGTCAATGCTAAAATTGCCATTTATTATTAGATACATATGTATTTATGTGAAGCGACGTTCTCACTATGGGCGGTTATAAAATCAAAATACAGATCAAATTTGAAAAATTCTATTTGAATCTTCATTAAATAACAAGCAAATCCATCTAATTATATTTAGATTTAATAATGTTAATTATGTAGCTTCAATAATTGATAAAATTATAATTTATATTTAATTATAATATTATAATAGTTATCTTTACTAAAGATTTACTTTAAAATAAATATATTATTAATGAAAAGATATAAATATCTAAAATTCTTAAATATATTATGATTTACTTGTAAAAATGTTTATAATCTATATCACGGGTGTCATTGTCTCGGACCGCGGATAAAATATAATTCTATTAATATTTGTTATTCAAAAAAGATAGTTAATAATGTAGAAATAAGAACTTTATTATTTTTTTAGCTCGTAGTGAGCTTCTAATTTTACTTTTTGTAAATTTATACTTGAAAATAGCTTCTCGTATGTGTAAATACATACCTAGATTACTTACAAAAAGTGATATTATGTATTAGTATTTGTTTATACTTTTTCCTGGCTATATAATTAAAATAAAATTCTAATAAAGAAACAATATTTCAATTTTTTCTTTCAGATCCGTATCTAAGTGTTGTTCTAAAATAATCAATCAGAAAGTTTTGGAAGTAGAAAATTTTGTTCCTAATGAAAATGGAGTCGAAAATGAGACCAAAATGATGATTATTTTTTCAGGAAATCTTGAAATCTGAAAGTTTACAGATTCAAAATTTAAAATTAGCACTTTTATTTTTCGAAAACTTCAAAGTAGATTTTTCTTATTTTAGAGAAAAAAATATCGCCAATAGGCCAAATTGTTGTTTTCCAGTATCTACACATCAAATGCAATGTTTTAAGAAATTTCATCACTTTATTATATTGAGCCAGGTGTTGGACAGCCCTGTTTTAAATCGAAATGGGATTAAGAGAAGGATATGAAAATGATAATTTATTTTCTAAAAGGGCCACGGATATACCATAATCCTGACTATCCTTTATCCATTGACATGTAATAATAATAATAATAATAACTAATAATAATAATAAGCCTTTTATTTATCATAATTATACACAAAACTTTAATTACAATTAATTATTTGTACATTGAGATGTAAGAACGTGCAAAGATCTAAAAGAGAAGTCCTGACAAGTTTTAGTCAAGGAGAGAAATTTTCTTGTTCTAGAACAGCGATTCTTAACAGAAGTGAAAGTACTGAGGGGCCTCGAAAATATTAGAATCTTTAAGTTTTTATATCTTTACAAATAAAAAAAATATATTACTAGTTTTTTAAGAGTGATACATATGTAAGTAACAGATGAATTTAATGACATCTCAATATTCACTATAACTAAATGAAAACATTGAGCGCATGAGTAAATTTGACCCAATCAGACAGACGACAAAACCACAAGTTGAATAAAACCGTGTAAATATTTCTTCTAAGTCTAAGTTTACAATTTTTATACTATAGTAAATATACTTTCAATTGCAAATAAAACTATTTATCAAGAAAAATGTTATTACTGAAAATCTGATAAAAGCATTTTTTGTTCATTGCATTTCGCATCTATTGCAACACATTGCCATGAATTGCCAAGAATTGCTGCGCCCTCAACGTTAAGAAATATACATATATAAATGTTATGTTAAGTTCTGCATGATTTATTCATGAATTATTGTTACATTTGAGAGTTTTTTGTACGAGTAATTACAAGTATGATACCTAATGGAGGGGGGTACTAGCCGCGAAAGTATTTTAGAATTTTAAGGGGGCCTCGACTAATAAAAGTTTAAGAACCACTGTTCTAGAAAATCCCAATTCCTTGTCTCCTTGTACTAGACTGATCTACCTAACTATAGACTTGGTTAGTGTCGTAGCATATAAATTACTGAAATAATAAATATTTTAGAAAATGAAAATATGAGAAGAAGAATTATTTGAAACTTAATTATTTTTTTTTATCTTAAATTTTTGAGACTATAATTTTGCTTTTAGTTAATTTTATTCTTGAAAAAAAGCTTCACGTATTGTACAAATGTACATTCATATTTCGAAAAAGGAATAAATATATTTCTACATATAAATCTCAATGTTTTAAGGAAGTTTATGATTTTATATTGGGCCACACTCATTGTAGTGCTGGGCCGCAGGCCAAAGATTGGACAGCTCTGATCTATATAATATGAGGTCGCGAAGAGATTTCTCAGTGCGGGGTTGCGGATGAAAAAAGTTTAAGAAGCGCTGGCTTAATGTATCCAGTATATTTCCTTTTATTCTTCCTTTTTTCTTTTATTTTCTCTTATCAACACGTGGCATAACAGTTATTTGTATTTCAAAAAAATAAAAATTAATGCTAGAAAAAGATGTGTTAAAAAAATAAACTCCAAATGCATCAACTAAATGGCATGAGTGGAAGGACAAACACGTTTAAGGGTAAACATTTAATAATATCTTCAGAACCATGTTGACCAAAAAGATAATCGTATTTTTATTCCTCTGCAAATATCCAAAAAAACCAAGAATACTTAGAACATTACTCGGATAAAGTTTCTTAGAAAATCTACAAATATTTAATTATAAGCTTAAACCCCTATAGTATTAAATAATATTTCAAATTAATCAAATCCCTTGTGTCTGTGACACTTTTTCTCTTGACTTTTTCCTCTTTGGGCTCACCTTTCAATCAGTGATGGACGAAAAAAGCCCATTTTTTTCTTTCATAATTTGTTATTTTTTGAGAATTTCGATAGCAATTTCATGTTTAGAATCACATTATTTTAACTAATTTCACTAAAAAATGGTGGATGTCTAAATCTATCGTTTGTCTCTCAAAGCTTCATTTTGTTCAGATAAACAATAGATGACGTCTTTGTTTCTATTTAGACATAAAATTAATTTTTCAAAAGATTTTTTAACAAAATGCAACAAATATTTTTGAAGTGATAACTTCTTTTTGGGAGGGGTAAGCCGCTACCGTTACGTAACGCGTTGCGGCGCCAGTCTGTCTGGCTTCCCCTTCTCTCACTCATATGGCAGCGGTATTAATTTTACATATATTACAAGATTTAGGTAATAATTGACAGATTATATAATATACATTAAATATTTTCTTTAGGTTTGCAACCACCTGCCTTCGATTATGGCTTATGTTGCTTTGATTTTTGTTCTTTGTGATTATGATAACTTCTTTTTTTGATACATACAAGTATATGTGAAATACTTACACCTAGATTTGTTTATATTAATTGATTCGTTAAGGGGTTTTTACAGGAAAAAATCAGAAGAACAAAAACCTGTTTTTTAGATATAAAAAAGAATTTAGGCTTTTTGAGCCTTTACATTAGTTGGTGATTATGCCTAGACGTCTATAAGTCTCTGCAAATCTGGGGGTTTTCCCATATGAATTTTGAATAATTTGTTTCGTGTGTCTTGTTAGCTTATTGTGTTTAAGTTGATTATCATAGAAGGATTTGGAAATTTTGAAAATGTGTTCGTCAATTTTTTCTATTTCGGCCAATTCATGAAGTGTATCTATTTTGGTGTATCTAGTTTTGTCTAAAATTAAGCGAAGACATTTGTTCTGGTATATTTGCAGAGGCTTGAGGGTAGTTTTGTTCACATGGCACCACGCTGGGGCGGCGTATGTGAGTGAAGGCCTAAGCACAGATGTATATAACAGTCTTTTGTTCCTTTGAGACAGGAAAGAATTTCTTGACAAGAGAGGGAACATATTTTTCATATTTCCATAGGCTTTTCTGAGTAAGTTCTTTATGTGCGACCTGAATGTGAGTCTTTTGTCCAGTTGAACTCCCAGGTATTTTGCTTCATCTTTCAGAGGGATTAACTGGTCATCGACTTTAAGGGGTTTGAAAATTGTATTGTCTTTGATCTTTTTGGTGAATAGGATGTTTTCGGTTTTGTCAGGATTGATTTTTATTTTCCATTTTTGAAAAAGGTTATAATTTGGTCAAGGTGGATTTGTGCTCGTTTATTAGCCACTACGGCGCTGAACGACCTGACAAATATTGCCGTGTCGTCCGCGTATAGAGCCAAATTGGAGCATTTGTTGAATTGTGGGATGTCATTGATATAAAGAGAAAATAGCTTAGGGCCCAGGACTGAGCCTTGGGGAACCCCAGCTAGAATTTCTTTGGATGTAGAGTATGTTTTATTTATTTTGACTTTGAATTTTCTGTCTGTTAGGTAGGAATTTATTAGCTTTATCAGGTAGAGCGGGAAGTTGTATTTTATAAGTTTCTGTATTAGTCCCTGGAGCCAGACTCTATCAAATGCCTTCTCGATATCCAGGAGAACCATAGCAGTATTTTTCTTTTTATGAAAGGTTTCATTTATGTGGGTCGTTAATCTGGCTATTTGTTGTGTTGTGTTAGCTGCCTGGACACTGAAGCCAAACTGAGGGTCTATTGTGATTTTCTTTTCTTTGTCATGCCTTTCTATTCTATTTAGTATTATTTTATCTGTAATTTTTGAAAGTATGTTTGGTAGGCTTATAGGTCCCCCCCCACCCCCCTGCTCTTCCAATTAAAATTAAATATTCAATTCTCTTTTCTCCGGGCAATTATCCTTGCAATTGTCTTACTAAAAAATACTTGGTTGGTGAAAGTTATCACTTCTGTCGCGCATCTCGAGACGCACAGATTTTTTATAAGCATGTAACTTTCTTTTGCACATTAATTCAGTATATTTACAATTAATTTTGATTTATCTTTCATGAAAAATTTTAAAATCAAAACTAAAATTTATAAAATAATAACATAAATTCAAAAAAAATATATAGAATTTAATTTTGAAATATAATTTTAATTAAATCCTGTGAATCTTTATAACAGAGGTGCCCACAGGAGTGAGGCGGGGGGGGGGGGGGGTTGAAGCTCAGAATGGGTCATTGAAATTTCTGAGGGGATGAAAAATGTTGCAAAATTACCATTATATGCTAAAAAATAAAACGGTCAAGTTTTATAACCTCAACTAAAGATAATAAAAACCTCCTCTAATTCTTTAAAAGTGAATAAAATATAATGTACAGGGGGGGGGGGTTACTTTTCATGAAACTGGGTGGGGTAAGTTATTAAGCTAAGGGGGATGAGCACCCCTGTATATATATAAAATAAAAATATAAAACAATAAAAAAATATATATAATATATGTGTATGAAACAATAGAAGATAAATAAATGCATTAAATATCTAAAAAGTTTGGATAAAACAATATTTCTCCACTTAAATATTTCAAAAAAATCCAGAGTTTTAAAGCCAGGCTGGCCAGAGCCCTTGAGAAGATATCATTGTAAGATCGTTTTTATAGCCGGCAGCTAATTATAAAAATTTTAAATTTCGAAATTGAATAGAATAAGTACAGCAAAATGATATTAGATGGTGCTAATAGCAAAGTCACTTGTTCCTAGGCTAGTTATTATTAAATACATTTTTATAGAGAATCAATATGCTTTTCATAAAAAAAAATCAATCTAATATTCAATTTTTATAAAAAGTTATCATATTACATATTTCAATTACCAAATATGCTTAATTAGAAAGAGAATCATTAAAAATAAAATATTTATATATAAATTTTAAGAATTCTTAATATCTTTATTAGGATTATGGGATATTTTCATATAATATAAAACAACAGCAATCAAATAAATTATGGATATGGGGAGAGAGTACAAGGATTTAGTTGTACAGGCACTCACTTATTTTACTATTGCATCCCTGTTTTATGTCCATATCAATTGAAAATTGTGTATGATTTATTGTTATTAACTTAGACCCAAAGCCAAAAAAAAAAGATGCTCTCATATTTTGTTTTGACGGATATAAAAACAATCCAAGCAAAAATATGTTTCTGAGAGAGCTATGCGTGAATTAAACCGGCTGTTTATAACTTATGTACATCAGCGTCACGTGACATTGATTGGTTCGTAGGATTAGGCGCTAGGTTGATTAATTGTGTGCCGAATCAGACTACACGAGAGTGTCCCCCCTCCAGTAATTACATCATGCTGGGCGAATAGAAAGACCCCTCGATGAAATCCTCCTTAAGGTGAATGGCTGTGCAGTGATCCGAAAGCACAAATAGAACTAGTCCTTAATTAAATGAAGAAAAAATCGTAAGATAGACAATTTGATGAAAGATTGGGAGAATTCATCCACCCTACGTCTAGCTAGGTGGAGGATTCGTCAAATCCAATAGATTTTCATCAGCGATGGGTAAATTATAAAAAAAATATTTTTATTTTATGAATACTGTGATTGTTTTGGGCACTGTCCTGTTTTTCAGTAGGTAGTGTGAACTGTAATATACTGCTACTACTAGAAACTAAAATGTCAGGTTTACACCAGAAATTCGATCAGTGCTTTAGCAACAGAGGCGTTGGTATCAGGGGGAATTATGAATTTTATTATTTATTTAAATATAATTTTGATGTACCACAAATAAGAGAAAGAAAGCTTTTAAAAAGAAACTATCCTCATCCTTTGTCCAAAATCTTTCAAAGTTAATTTATTAAAAAGAATCAGTGTTGTTACCTATTCAAAAGTGCTGACCCGAACATTTTAAAATATAATGTTATGGAAATAATAAAAAAATCCGTTTTTTGTACTTTATCCAATGCGAAGCATGGGGAAAGTATTGTAATCGGTCTCGGGGCAAGCGCGACTTCAAAGCGTCCTCAGGTAAAGCCTGCGGAACCCATGGACTCAATTAAGGTCACAAATTGAATTATTCGATTCGATTGAATTTTAGCGCGTGGCGGTTTTGTCAAAAAGTACCTGGGATCTCGTAGAGAGGCCAAAAAGTGCCATTTTTTGGAAGTGCGTGGGGATGGATGGATGTTATCGTTTTTTTGGCCCACAATTTTTACCACACCGTTGCACCGATTGAAATGAAATTGAAAACCTAGCATTAGTTTAACAAAATGAAGCGCTGATTTGTTTTTGGTACATATCGGCCCACAAACCTTAGTACTTTATTTCGGTACTTTTTTAATTTTTCTAAATATCTTGAAAATGACTTAACCAATTTTGATGAAATTTAATATCCTAATTAAGTACCTTGGGGACCACAAAAAAGGTTAAATAAAGTTTTTAGTAAAATTATATTTTAAAGTACTTTCCTCTAGAGTAAGATAGTACTTTTTTAAATTCTTTATTTTAAATTCTTTAAAATTTATTCATTTGATCGTTTTAATATAGCTCATTTAAACTTGATTAAATAAGAATGGATAGGCTTCTATCTGTGAAATGCTAAAAATTTGGGAGGAAATTCTATAGTAACCATATCATAGCAACTGCGTTGTTTTCTTATTCGTTACCTTTGCTGAAGACATAGAGGAATCAACTTAAAATCAAAAATAGCGATTGATTTTGATCTAATAGTTGAGGAATAACAATTCTACATTGGATTTATGACGTTTCGGTTTTTATTGGTAACCAGTGCTGAAGACAGAGGAATCGACTTAAAACCAAAAATAGCGATTGATTCTGATCTAATAGTTGAGGAATAACAATTCTACATTGGATTTTTGACGTTTCGGTTTTTATTGGTAACCATTGCTGAAGAATTAGAGGAATTGACTTAAAATCCAAAATAGCGATTGATTCTCATCTAATACGTGAGGAATAACAATTCTACATTAGATTTTTGACGTTTCTGTTTTTATTGGTAACCAGTGCTGAAGACAGAGGAATCGACTTAAAATCAAAAATATCGATTGATTCTCATCTAATACTTGAAGAATAACAATTCTACATTGGATTTATGACGTTTTGGTTTAATTGGTAACCATTGCTAAAGACAGTTTTCAGACTATCACTGAAGAATTCAACCTGCCTACTAACTTTGGTTCCAAGTCGATGAAGTCTGTTAATTGGTGAGTTATACATATAATTTGTAATAAAGGTTGAGGTGTAAAATAATGGACGGGTTGATTTGCTAGGTACATGGAAATTGATCAATTTTAATAGTTCGTTACAAGTAGTCATATTGTTTATGATCTTATAAAGAAATATTAGATCAAATTTTGAGCGTCTTAATTCGAAGAAGTTCAAGTTTAATTGAGTGGAAAGATCATTTATTGGAGCATGGCAAAATGAATAACCCAATCTACAGCCTAACAGTCTTAGAGATTTATTTTGAATTTTTTCGAGTTGTCATATGTAACTATTGTAGTAAGGTGACCAGATGACTGTGGCATATTCTAATATTGGGCGGACTAAGAATGTATAAAGTAAGGTAGTGGTTACACTAACTATTGATCCAACACCAAAATATCAAAATAAAATCATACAGGTATTGAAAGAATTATCTGAAAATCTATTAACAAAAAACGAATCCTTCTATCTCAAATCCATGAATCCAAAAATCCCAATTCTATATGGCCTTCCAAAAATCCATAAAATTAATATTCCCTTCAGACCTATAGCCTCTTACGTCATTGCTCCCGCCTATAAAATTTGTAAATATTTGAATAAGGTGATATATGAATTCTTCCACACTAAACATTCGGTTAAAAATTCAATTGAATTAGTCAACTCCCTTAATAAAATCCAAGCCAATAATTCATACAAATTAATCTCTTTCAACGTCAAAAACCTTTTCCCATCTATCCCCATCACAGATCTAAATAAACTGCAACGGATCGTTGCTAAACTTTATCCAAATTCATTTGAAATATTAATATGTTCTAGAGTAAAGTACTTTAAAATATAATTTTAATAAAAACTTTATTTAAGCTTTTTTGTGGTCCCCAAGGTACTTAATTAGAATATTAAATTTCATCAAAATTGGTTAAGTCATTTTCAAGATATTTAGAAAAAACTAAAAAAGTACTGAAATAAAGTACTAATGTTTGTGGACCGATATGTACCAAAAACTAATCAGCGCTTTATTTTGTTAAAATTCTGGTAGGTTTTCAATTTCAATTCAATCGGTGCAACGGTGTGGAAAAATTCGTGGACGAAAAAAACGATAACACACATACATACATCCATCCCCACGCACTTCCAAAAAAATGCCACTTTTTGGCCTCTCGTCGAGATTCCAGGTAATTTTTGGCAAAACCGTCACGTGCTAAAATTCAATCTCATTGAATACTTCAATTTGTGACCTTAATTGAGTCCATGGGTTCCGTAGTCTTTACCTGAGGACCCTTTGAAGTCGCGCTTGCCGCGAGAGCGATTACAATACTTTCTCCCATGCTTCGCATTGGATAAAGTAAAAATATTATTGTTAATTTTTTAAACTCAAACATACCAGACTCCAAAAAGAGATCCGATATCTTGAAATTAATTGACCCTTGTTTAGACCAAAATTACTTTTTATTTAACAACACCATTTACAGGCAAAATGATGGACTCCCTATGGGTAGTCCTCTCAGTCCTACTAACTGAAATATATATGTCTCACTTTGAAGATACTATTTTAAATCGCGAAAATAAGTTTTTTGAACGTATCAAGTTTTGGAAACGATATGTAGGCGATATTTTAGTAGTTTGGTCCGGATCTGTGAGACAATTAAATGCATTCAATGAAAAACTAAATTCAATCAACCCCAAAATTCAATTTACAACAGAAATAGGCAATAAGTCAATTCCTTTCTTAGATCTTCGGATTTCTATAATCAACAACCACTTTGAATATCAAATCTACCGAAAACCTACTTTCACAGACACTATAATTCCCTATGATTCTAACCACCCCCTCAACACTAAATTATCTGTTTTCTACTCAATGTTCAATAGATTAGAAAACATTCCTTTAACCTCAGAACACTATAACCATGAATTAGCTATCATCCACAAAATAAGCGATAATAACAATTACCCCCGACACTTGATCGACAATATTCAGAAAAAGGTAATTTATAAAATAACAGCCCCCCTTTTATATTCCATCATCCCAACAAAAGAAAAAAACTTTAAAAAACTTTATTTCCATTCTCCACTCAGCTACCCTATAGCTAATATGTTTCGCAAACTTAATATCACCCCCGCATTCTATAACAGGAACAACCTTTCATCCATATTGGTTAACAATAAAATCGATATAATTAAACCAATAACAATGAGTGGTGTATATAAATTGCAATGTAATGACTGTCAATCGTTTTATATCGGACAAACAGGTAGATCTTTCAATCAACGCCACGTTGAACATATGAGATCTCTTCGCAATCTACAGGTGAATAGTTTGAACCCAAATGCCCCCCCTCTTAGTTATACCTCGGCTTTTGCAGATCATTTGTTTGACCACAACCATTCACCTTCATCGACCAACCCCCTCCCTTTACATTTCATTCCAAAAAGTAGGAAATTGGATTTATTGGAGTCAGCTGAAATTAAAAAGGCCATACACCTTAATCAAAACATCTTGAACAATCAAACAGACATCAAAACTTCACCAATAATTGACATCTTAATCAATGATATTTAATTTGAATTGGAGTGCGATGAGAGTGTATGGTGGGTTTATTTTTAATTTTTATTTATTTTTTTAAATAGAAAATGAGAGATGAAATTTTCGCTATGCACCCTCATTGCATTCCATAGTTTATTGCTCTCCTTTATAACACATACATAATTTTCGGCAACTTCCAAGTATAAATATCTTTTCTTTATTCCAGCCCTTTGTCCCCCTACATCTGTTCTTTCGGCTCTAAAGCCATCCCATCCTTCTGATAATTCTTTCATATTTACACTATGTCATAAATAACTGTCCATCATATTAAAATTAAAATAAATTCTGTTCAAAATATCATGTTATCTTTAGTCAATGTTCTCCTGACGATGAGTTAAGAGCTCGAAATATATAGAGTAAACTAAAAAATCTTTGTATTTTAATTTTTCTCCTTGTGAATCACCACCAACTCCAACCTAATTTAATTTTAAGGTAGTGGTTGTTATATTAAAATCCTTAGAATGTCTTAATATAAAAAACAGTAATCTATTAGCTCTATTAGCTATGCTATCAATATTATACCGAAAGGTCAATGATTGGTCGAAATAAACGCCCAGGTCCTTGACAATAGTACGTCTATTAATCGCAACACCATCTATCGAGTATGCATACATTTCTGGTTCTATTGAAGGAAATAACATTATATTTGCCAATGTTCAAAGTCATAGAGTTGTTATTACACCACTTTTGAACTTCATTTAGTTTCTCTCTCATAGTCATGATGTAGGCACGCCTGCATGCATGGGCATACTATTGATATTCGAAGTCACTGAAAATTCTATTCTAACTAATTTAACTAATTTATATAAAAAATATATTTATTATTTCCTTAATATTTTGTAAAATTATTAAACATTTAATTTAAACTGTATATTGAAATAAATATATTAATATAGGAATATTAAATGAAAATTTAAAAATAAAAAATGAATTGAATTTCTTAAATTAAAATAAAAATTTAATCTATTATATTTTTAAAATAATTTATTAAAATTTTTACAATATTACTATTCTCTATATAAGGGGTAATAATGATGAGAACCTGTGTCTAAAAGAAATAAGCTGACGTGTTCAGAAGTGGCCATCCACTTGACTTTACCATACAACCTGGCCCTTCTCTTATATTTAATATTTAATAAAATTATTTATAATCATGTAGGGGAAGAGGATTAGTTTTTCGATTTTAGACTCCTGGAGACCCACTGAATATGTATACAAAATTTGGTTAAGTTTGGTACAAGGGCCTATATTTTCATTTTTTGACCATACACCCCCCCCCCCCCATTTTGGGCGGTTAGTTTTTGCATTTTTAGACTTCTGTGGTCCCATTCGTTATGTATACAAAATTTGGTTGAGTTTAGTAGATTTTCAATGGCCAAGATTTTCATTTTTTGACCCCTCCCCCTTCCCCATTTTGGGCGGTTAGTTTTTGCATTTTTAGACTTCTGAGGTCCCAATGATTATGTATACAAAATTTGGTTCAGTTTGCTCAAATAGCCTAGATTTTTAATTTTTAACCACTCTCCCCCCTTAATTTTGGATCGATATCCACCAAAATCTAATCATCTCTTAATCTCAATGGACCAAAACTACGTGTGAAATTTGTTTTCGCTATTCCCACTAGTTTTTGAGCTAGCTCGTCCATAAAAATTTGGTAACGCACAGACTAACTAACAGACATTTTGACAAAACAATTATTATCTCAAAAAATATAAATTTTTCGCTCTTCACTTGTTAGAGCTTTTTTGTAGAACGAAATGCCATGGTTTCGCTCAATTTTTTTAATCAAAATAGTTTTAGCCGTTTTTGAGATATTTTGAAAAAAGAAGGAAAAAAACGCTTTTTTCATGCACGATTACAATACTTGGCCATACCCTGTATGGTAAACTAAAAAGGGAAAACAAAAACATGCTATGTTCTAATAAGGCATTCTAAGGCCTTTTACTGTTCGAACTAGCTAAGCTACCTATATATCTAACCAGAAAAAATATTTCTAGTAAATTGAAAATTTTGAAAAAAACGCTTGAACGAGCTAAAGATAACTAATTGAATTGAATCTGCGACTCGCTTTAATGAAATACATACATTCGTTGTAATATAAGTTGATGAAATCGAACGACTCGATGCTCGGGCAAGAAACTCTTGCTCGATAGCCAAACTTCCACCATCCCTCATTTGGTCCAAAAGGAAGAAACGGCTTAGAGACGAAACACTAATTCAAAAAAGACCATCTTCCACGAGTGAGTAGAACATCTACAAAATAGTAATAATAGATATTCATTTAAAAAATAAATAAATAATGAATATAATAATCTAATTTTAGATAATATAATTTATTAAGTTTAAAAAGTGAATTATGAAAAAGAAAAATTATTTTTATTTTTATTTATTTAATTAAGATTTAAAAAAATTTTTGTAATTTACCATATATATAAAATAAATAAATAAATAAAAAATATTAAAAATCAATCAAATGTTCAATTATATTATTCTAAAAAACTGTGTTGAGAGAGAGTGTTTGATACAAACAAATGTAAAATGATTCACACACTATCTCAATATTTAATGATAAAATATAAAATTTTGTTTTGCAATTCCTATAGTTTTTAAGGTAGACCGTGAACACGATTTCGCTGACATAACAACAACAAACATTTAAAATAATTGAATCTGCGCCCCGCATTAATGAGAATACATACCATTCGTTGAAATATAGGTTGAAATCCAATAGTCGAATGCTCGTGCGAGAAACTATTGCTCATTGGCCAACGTTTACCACTCGCTCAATTGGTCCAAGCAGAGGAAACAGCTTAGAGACGAAACACTTGTCGAGAAAGAACCATCTCTCGTAGAACCTCTCGTAGAACCTCTCTCGTAGAACAGCTACGAAAATAAAAAAAAATAAAAATAATTTTTCATTAGACACCAGAGTTTTTTTTTAATTTAATTAAAGAAATTTATTAAATAAGATAATTTTTTAACTAGAAACTAAAGTGGTTGGATTAGGGCAGGGCCGGCCCTACCATAGGGAGAACGAAGCCCCAGGGAGCGCCTGAGTGGTAAAGAAAAGTAAAGGAAAAAATATTTTTTTAACTTTTCGATATTTTGATTGCGAGCGAGGAAGCCATAATTGGGTCTCGCTCCATCCTAAAACTTGCCGTTGGCCGGCACTGGATTGGGGTGACTCAAAAAGCCCAGTATAACAAAAGGTTTATAGATTATTTGTGGCCCAGAAATTAACGGGAAAGTATGTTATTTAGCTTAAGAGTTCTTTAAAATCGACTACTTTCAAAATAGCATGATTTAAAAATAAAATGTGATAACTGGCCAAATGCCCATTTAGTTCCCGATGCCAAGGGGGTAGAAAATAAAAAATTTACTTTTATTAATTTGATCGTGAAAGACCCAATGTTAATGAAGCCCACGAATTCCGATTACAATTTATTAGAAATCCGTTTTTATCTTCTTTATATATACCATATAAATGTTGATTTGCATCAAGCAGAGGACAACCTCATTGATTTCTCTTTATTATATTTAGGTTTTTAACTAAGAAGACTCTAACTCTAGCTGCCTGTAAAAGCTCACTTATCCGATGATATGTAAAATTTAAAGCGATCATACCGAGTCTTGGATAAAGTTTTCACTTTTTCGTCTATTGAATTTAATTTTTATATAGAAGGCAAAATCTTCTGTAGTGAAATAAATATTCTAAATGCAAGGCACAACGTTTTCTTTTAAATATTTCTCAATTGTATATAATATTTTGTCTTTTTATTTAGTTTATTTGATTAAATTACTATATATAACTAAGAATTCGTAGAAAAAATTTCGGCGAGAGTGATATTGATAAATGCTAAATGTAGATTGTGCCAGATTTGCCCATGCGCTCGAACGTCGGCTTGGGTGCGGAAATTACTATCACTAGTAATATTAAACATCTTTTAAGGACTTTCCTGTTTGAACTGGTTTGCAGAAAAAACAAGTTCACACACGCAAGAGAGTAAAAAGACCGAGCGTGTGCTAGGCTCTGCAGACTAATTGGGAATAGGCAAACCCCTCATTTAAGAAACATGCAAATTTTTGTTTATTTATGCTTGAGGAATAACAACTACCTTTGGGCTTCACAATATCCTCACATATTTCCTTTTGGAAGTCGTTTCTCTGGATTATAGCCATATTAGTATTTCTATGCAAATTAATATTAAAACTTATTAAGTTAAAATTAAAAATAAAATATAGTTTAAAAAAACTAAAAAAAACACGCTTTAATAGCAAATCGAACTAAAAATCAGAAAATAACTTTTAATTTATATTTTATTCAACTGTTATAAAAAGTATACTAACTCAATATGTTTCAATAATTTTCAAAAATTCTAAAATAAAAATAAAGTTATGAAAGAAAATTAATTTCATTGTAAAAAAGCGTGGGGTGCTCGATATTGATTGTTGTAAATATATAATTAGTAGTTATTTGTAAACGTAGAGTTAGTATAGAAATATGATAAAAAGCACCCCACGCTTTTTTACAATGAAATTAATTTTCTTTTCATAACTTTATTTTTATTTTAGAATTTTTGAAAATTATTGAAACATATTGAGTTAGTATACTTTTTATAACAGTTGAATAAAATATAAATTAAAAGTTATTTTCTGATTTTTAGTTCGATTTGCTATTAAAACGTGTTTTTTTAGTTTTTTTAAACTATATTTTATTTTTTACTTTTTAGTTCGATTTGCAATAAAACCGTCTTCCGATCCCGTCTACGAGTCTCGACTATAGTAGTAAGAATTCATCACTCCCGCCGTTTACATTCTCCACCCCGAGCAATTTTAGGACCGGTTGTATGTCGCAAAGTAAATGCTTTTTACCACTAACACAGGGAAGAATGGATAGGCTTCTCTGTGAAATGCTAAAAATTTGGGAGGAAATTTTATAAGTAACCATAGCAACTGCGTTGTTTTCTTATCCCTTACCTTTGCTGAAGACATAGAGGAATCGACTTTAAACCAAAAATAGCGATTGATTCTCATCTAATACTTGAGGAATAACCATTCTATATTGGATTTTTGACATTTCGGTTTTTATTGGTAACCATTGCTGAAGACATAGAGGAATCGAATTAAAATCAAAAGTAGCGATTGATTCTCATCTGATACTTGAGGAATAACCATTCTATATTGAATTTTTGACATTTCGGTTTTTATTGGTAACCATTTCTGAAGACATAGAGGAATCGACTTAAAATCAAAAATAGCGATTGATTCTCATCTAATACTTGATGAATAACAATTCTACATTAGGTTTTTGACGTTTCGATTATTATTGGTAACCATTGCTGAGGACATGGAGGAATCGACTTAAAATCAAATATAACGATCGATTCTCATCTAATGCTAGAGGAATAACCTTATTGCATTCCATTTTTGATGTTTTGACTATTAATGGAAACCTCTACTGAAAACGTGGAAGAATTAGACTTAAAATCAAAAAAACTAAATTCTTTTTTGGTAAACAACTCAAGCTTGAGTTGAATGAAATGAATGAAAACAATTATTTGTTTCTTTTTTTATTTTAAAAACCTAAGCAAAAACAAATCAAACACATTTAGTTTGGGAAATAAGAATCTCCAAAGAAAACCACATTAAAACAGAAATTTAATTCAATTCAATTGACTGATTTCTGGTTTGGCTTATAAATAAATTATTTAAATTCTAAATGATGGATGATAAAATAATAAATAAACAATAGATTTTTGAGTTATTTACCTTCTGAATAAATAATAATAATTATTATTGATCAAAATGAATTTTCAGGTTGGTCTAACAAATTTATTGATAATATATTTAAATAAGTATAGATTGAATAAAAATTTGATTGTAATATTAAAATAAATAATATCTGTTAAATATAAAGTTACAATTCATTTATTTGATGATTGATTATTCAGATATAGATTGTATTATTTTTTCTATTTAGATCTTATTTAAAAAAATTTAAATAAAGAGAAAATAGAAGTTAGGGGCTCGCGCTCTCGAACCAAAGCTTGGCTGAGAACCTGGTGATCTGAATAGAAAATGGTAAAATGAAATGAAATAACAAAATACTTTATAATTTAATTAATCAACAACTCTTAATATTTTACAGTAGAAAAATAATATTTTTCTCATCAAGCGGCTGTAAAATTATAGGATGATGGTGTCTAAAATATTTGCATTATTTACTAAATGATTATAAAAATTTGTTGACTTAATTCTAGAATTCGAAATAATATTTAAGAATAACTTAAGAATAATTTACAAAATGTTTCCAGGGGCGGATTTAAGCATAGACACGTGCATAAGGCGGCGGCAAAATGCTAAAATTTTAGAGGCGGATAATTTTTTAAAGACTTTTTTTTTTATTAATTAGTGATGCATGAAAAATTTGGAGGGTGAGTCCTGAACTGGGCAGCAAAAAAGTGCATTACCATATTTCAGGTAAATTTAGATTTTTGAATAATTTAGATATTCTTTTTTTAATACTGCGGGCTCGGCCAGTGTCAATTCCATCACACTCTCGTGGAAGGGAGTGTGGTGGCATAAAGCAGTGGTGTCCCCTCGTCGCACTGGGTATATCCCAAAGGACAATAAATGATTTAACATATAGAGCAATGAGGGGATCTCTACTTAATTTTTACTCTTTTGGCAGAACATATAGAGTGGGTGGCGTATAATTATTTTATTATAAATACTGAAAAAAAGATGAAATATGAATCAGGATTTATCCTGGAACTCTCACCCACCCGATCAGAAATTTAGATTTTTGAATAATTTAGATATTCTTTTTTAATACTGCGGGCTCGGTCAGGTCAAGTCCATCACACTCGTGGAAGGGAGTGTGATGGCATAAAGCGGTGGAGTCCCTCGACGCCCTGGGTATATCCCAAAGGACAATAAATGATTTAACATATAGGGCAATGAGGGGATCTCTACTTAATTTTTACACTTTCGGCAGGAGAACATATAGAGCGGGTGGCGTATAATTATTTTATTGTAAATACTGAAAAAATGTGAAATATGAGTCAGGATTTATCCTGGCTCTCTCAGCCGCCCGATCTGAATTTTACTTATTTGTTCTGATGCTGAGAGTGTAAATTTACTTGTAAATATGTAGATATATATCTTATCTTTGTAAGAGGCGGCCCGCTCCTCGGAGGCCTAATAAACAAAATATAATCTATAATTATTATATTTTTATTATATAAAGTCCATAGTAGTGTAAGCGATTGTTTACCTTTTTTTTGTTTTTATTTTATCAACTCGGTTTTTCAATATTTTTTGCTTAAATGCTCAATTTAGCATTTTGGGCAGAACAATTTAAGTTGGGCGCTCGCCCAACCGCGCCACCCCTGGCGCCGCCACTACTAATTACAAAAATAAGAAATGAGCTCATGGGAGATGGCCGTCAAATTTTAAACATTATGAAAAATATTCATTTAACAAGGACGCCTGTAGGGTAGGCTAGTACGATTCAGAGGCGTCGATTTGGTTGCATAGATACAGGCGGACAGCTTTCCTAGACTATTCTTTACGTAGTAGCACCTGGCTTTAGTTAAAAGCAATATATTAATATTATTTTAGACTTTGAATTCAGGTAAAATGTTCGGATTTTATTTGCAGCCAGAATTTAATAAAATGTAAGTAATTTGTTTTTTCAACGTTTTGACCCACACCTGCCACCATCAAGGTATCGTTATTCACAAAGTTTTGAAATGAAACGTAATTAAAAATAATATTAATAAACATGTAGGTTCCTACGTTGACCTGAAGAAGGACGGAGGACGATCCTCCGGATTTTTTAAGAGGATGGAAATGACCTAATAAATTCTTTTAATCGAAATTTGAGGGTTTTCATTGTCTTTAGGCATGGTTTTGCATCAATTCAGCATTGAGTTCTACTATTCCGTCTTCAATAGAAAAAATCTCTAATTAATTAAATTTCCTAATGAAATATTTGTAATGAACTATTAGTGGGTTTTGAAATTTAAAAAAAAATTATTAAAAAGAAAATTATAAATGTTAGTTATTTAGCACAATATGCATATCTATAATAGTTAGATAGAACAAAATATCTAATTAAATGTATATTATTACCTCTTATAATAAATAATAATTATATCAATTTATTTATTCATATACTCACTGTCCATCCAGAGAATTTAAAAGACTGAGTAAAAGAGCATCGAAAATTGTTTAAAATATAATAAAACCGCTCTAGCATCATTATACTAATAATTATATTCGATGTTCGAAGATTTCATTTCAACTAAATAATTTCTGGAGAAGGGGTGTAACTACCCCTTTGGGTACGTCCCTGATATACTATATATTCATATCATGATAATAAGAGGTATACCTATAAAAAAACTCAACTAATGTTCTACCTACATCATGTATCTCTTGCATTTTTCGAAAGTTAATAAACATGCTGAAAATAGTTGCATTCCTTCCACGTATTAAATTGAATACTGTCAATACTTCGGCAAGTAGATTACCATTTATATTGCATGGAGCCTGATAGTTTTAGCATTTGCTCTAACTATAAAAAATTATGACTTGTTTAGTGCAAACCACAAGACATTCACAAAGCTCGCATTAATAACAAACCAACAAATAAATAAATTAAAAGTAATTAAAAAAACACGGACTATAGGTCCCGCAAAGCTCAAAAGTATCTCATTGGTCAATGAGTGTCTATCTCTAATAAGCAAAACTTATATTATTAAATGAGCAATTCTTGTATATACTGAGTGGATATTGATTAGGCAGTCCAAATTTCAAAAAAGAGATAATTTAAACTATCTCTTTATCCATAAACAGACGTTTTGGGGCAAATTCCCTCTCTTCAGGGTTTTGAAAGGTCAGTGAAGGAAATTCAATTCCCCTCTGCGTCTCCCCTCTCGTGGTAATAACAATATTATATCGTATTTCATTCCCAGCATAATTTAGTGTCTGTTTGAGAATGAAATACGATATATTATTATTACTGCCACTGAGATGGGAATATCACATTGGATTTCCTTCATTGACCTTTCAAAACCCTGAAGAAGGAGGAATAATCTTCCAAAACGTCGGTTTATGAATAAAGAGATAGTTTAAATTATCTTGTTTTTTGAATTTTGACTGCCTCATCAATATCCACTCAATTCACTTATCAGTCCGTCTCCAAAACTAATATATACTATATAATATAGAATCGGTTTCTTGAAAACGGCTCTAACGATTTCGATTAAATTCATTAGTTCGGGGTTTCTGGGTTTACATTTCGATCTGTCCGGGTTTAACATTTTATGAAATTTAATTTAACATCAAATTTGAAAATAGTTATAAAAGTATTTTTAATAATTAAGGCACTTCTTCTTTTTGGAAAAATTATCTTAAATAAAACAAATAGCATCAAGTGTGTTAGCTCCCAATCTACTTCATATAGAACTACATAATATGTAGCCAGCGGCCGAAATTGCTCTTTCTGTCTCTACACTTCTTGGTTTGAGCGTCAATAAATAATCATCCATCAAAGTCAAATTTTTGATCTCATCTTTAATAATTCTGCATGAAACGTTTTTAATTTCTTGACGTATCTTATTTTTTTTCGGCATCTTAAACCTATGATCTTTAACTCTTGATAAGATTTTTTTGAATTCTCGAAGTAAACCAAAATTCATGTAATTCCAGTGCTCCTTTCTTTTACTCTTACACGAAGATCGCCTCGGCTCGTTCAGTGCTTAAAACTGTTTCTGATTATTCAACTTTTCTAAAAAAGTTGTGTCTGCAGTTATTAGGGTAGACTCTTTTCTACATAATACTTTGACGTCTAATTTAAAGGCTGCAAGTTGTCAATTAATTCTTTGATTTGACTGGATTGGCGGACTAGTTCAGGACTTTTCGGATTCGCGTACATGATCCCTCAGGCCTTGCGGGATTGCGGGATCCCACTTTGCTAGATTGCAATCCCTAGCTAGAGGATCTAAGACCGGCGCTGCTTCTGTCAGACCAATACTCGTAAATTAAATAAAATACAAACTTGAACTTTACATTGAAAAGTTGTTATTTTGCCGAGAGTAGCAGAGTTGTTGATTCATAAAAGAAACAAGGAGGATGTCCTCTGCTTAATGCAAGTAAATATAAACACATATTTCATCAAATATATATATATATATATATATTGAACTTACTACAGCTTAAAAATATTAATGTTCCTTTGGATCAACAATCGTATTAAAATTTTAATCGATTATTTTGGATAGAATCGAATATTTCGTTGGGATTAAAATAAAAAATAATTTTGAAGCAGCCTAAGAATAAATAAAGTAAAAAATTTTACTTTTAAACTTTGGAGCCGACGTATATCGGAGAATCGTCCCTCCTTCTTCAGGGCTCAAAGGGTGACCTCTCTGATGGCCAGATTGCTTTTTTTATCAGAGTATTATTTGTATTAAATTTTTATTTTAACGTTTTATTTATTTCATGTGCAGTTTCGATTTTTACCTCAACATTTCGGGGGGAGGGGAGGAGACCCCCTCCCCGCTGGCTACGGCCATATCTGAATAAGGAGGAAAGATAATCTGAAACGTCTGTTTCAAAAGCTGTAAAAAGAAAAACAAAATACGAAAGTTATGTAAACCTTTATAAAAATCACATGAAATGCAACAAAAACTTAATTACAAAAAGATATAAAACTCATTTATTATACCTAACATATTTACATATTATTCGAAAATTTGCCGTTATTTTATTGGAAATAATTTTTATTTACTCCTGGACTGCCTTCTATTAAGCCCTCAGACTTATTATGATTGATTAAGAGAATGAGTAATTTGTTATGCATTATTATTATTATTACCTACATTATATGTATAATAGTTGTATTTTACAGACTACCCAAATCCTCTGTATTAAATAAAAAATAAAATTAGAGACAAAAATATTAAAATATTTTTATTAAAATTTTACTTTAATTCAGAATATGAAATAAATTAAAAAAAAAACGGAAGTTAAAAAAAGATTAAATAAAAAATAAGGGTGGAAATGTTTGTAAAAGAATAACAATAAAGAAATGTAGTTATTGCAAAAGAGTTATTTGGGAAAGCTTTATGAATACAAATCAACAAGAAAATAAGAGAGCTAAGAGAAAAAATAAACAAAAAAATGAAGCCATTAGATGTTTGTTGTGTTCATTTATATTAAATTATAATAACAAAAAGAGCTCGAAAAAAGGATTATGTACTTTGAAATAATATCTATAAGTATGCAAGTCGAGAGAAACTGGATGGATTTACGCGGAGAACGATGCCTCGGGCGGCAACATTTTTTCTTTTTAATTTTAAATATATTATCTATTTAATTGAAAAGTTTTTGTTTTGCTGAGAGTAGCAGAGTTGTTGATTCATAAAGAGGTTGTCCTCGATCGAAAATTTTCAATATCCATACGGTATTGACACCATGAAAAATAATATTTATAATTAAAAAAGACTGATGATGAAGGCCATGTCTTCGGAACTATTGTCTCAAACAAATAAATAATATATATATATATTGCTTCTTTTTCTTCTTTTTTAAGTGCCATATTAGATCTCCTTGGCGTTTTGTCTCCTCTCCACATATACCTGTGCTGAGTGTGTTTAGTTGTTTTACACAGATATACGGGACATATATCGGGTGAGTTTTTTTATCTTGACACACTCTTATAACTCCAAAAACAGTGCATTATATGAAAAAAAGTTTCAAATAAAAGTTTATTTATATCAGGGGGGAAACTAAACTATGCTATTGTTTGTCGACCTAGAACAAGCTTTTCAAGGGTATTTCGAGGTGAAGTTCTGTTTTTTAAATGGAAACCTATATGTTTCTGTACATATTCTGAATCTACAAAAAAACTGAACAACTTTTATTAGAACTATTTTTACTTTATCCAATGCGAAGCATGGGAGAAAGTATTGTAATCGCTCTCGCGGCAAGCGCGACTTCAAAGGGTCCTCAGGTAAAGACTACGGAACCCATGGACTCAATTAAGGTCACAAATTGAAGTATTCAATGAGATTGAATTTTAGCACGTGATGGTTTTGCCAAAAATTACCTGGAATCTCGTCGAGAGGCCAAAAAATGCCATTTTTTTGGAAGTGCGTCCGGATGAATGGATGGATGTATGTTATCGTTTTTTTCGTCCACGATTTTTTCCACACCGTTGCACTGATTGAATTGAAATTGAAAACCTACTATTAGTTTAACAAAATGAAGCGCTGATTAGTTTTTGGTACATATCGGCCCACAAACATTAGTATTATACAACATTATTTATTTCAGTACTTTTTTAGTTTTTTGTAAATATCTTTAAAATAACTTAACCAATTTTGGTGAAATTTAATATCCTAATTAAGTACCTTGGGGCCGACAAAAAAGGTTAAATAAAGTTTTTAGTAAAATTATATTTTAAAGTACTTTACTCTAAAGTAAGATTTTTAAATTCTTTAAAATTTATTCATTTTATCTGTTTAATATAAGACTCATTTAACCTAACTAAGTAAGAGTGGATAGGCTTTTCTCTGTGAAATGCTAAAAATTTGGGAGGAACTTTATAAGTAACCATAGCAACTGCGTTCTTTTCTTATCCGTTACCTTTTAGAGGAATCGACTTAAAATCAAAAAATAGCGATTGATTCTCATCTAGTACTTGAGGAATAACCATTCTATATTGGATTTTTGACGTTTCGGTTTTTATTGGTAACCATTGCTGAAGACATAGAGGAATCGACTTAAAATCAAAAATAGCGATTGATTCTCATCTAGTACTTGAGGAATAACCATTCTATATTGGAATTTTGACGTTTCGGTTTTTATTGGTAACCATTGCTGGAGACATAGAGGAATCGATTTAAAATCAAAAACAGCTATTGATTCTCATCTAGTACTTGAGGAATAACCATTCTATATTGGATTTTTGACGTTTCGGTTTTTATTAGTAACCATTGCTGTAGACATGGAGGAATCGACTTAAAATCAAAAATAGCCATCGATTCTCATATAATACTCGAGGAATAACAATTTTACATTAGATTTTTGACGCTTCGATTATTATTGGTAACCATTGCTGAAGACATGGAGGAATCGGCTTAAAATAAAAAATAACGATCAAACTTGAGTTGTTTACCAAAAAAGAATTTAGTCTTTTTGATTTTAAGTCGATTCTTCCAAGTTTTCAGTAGAGGTTGCCATTAATAGTCAAAACATCAAAAATGGAATGCAATAAGGTTATTCCTCTAGTATTAGATAAGAATTGAACGTTATTTTTGATTTTAAGCCGTTTCCTCCATGTCTTCAGCAATGGTTACCAATAATAATCGAAACGTCAAAAATCTAATGTAGAATTGTTATTCCTCGAGTATTAGATGAGAATCGATGGCTATTTTTGATTTTAAGTCGATTCCTCCATGTCTTCAGCAATGGTTACTAATAATAACCGAAACGTCAAAAATCCAATGTAGAATGGTTATTCCTCGACTATTAAATGAGAATCGATCATTATTTTTGAATTAAAATCAACATGAACTGCAAATTGCAAGTGATATCTGATTAATAATAAAGGAATAAACATATTATTTTTTATTGTTAAAGGATAAAAATTAATATATCCAGTAGACACCAAGCCAGCAAAACATATTAATACTTCAAATGAATTTGGATAAAGTTTAGCAACGATCCGTTGCAGTTTATTTTATACGACATCAAATAATAAAAAAATTTAAATCAATTAGATCTGAAAAAAACATTCTAATAATTATTTTTAACAATCATTCAACATAATTATCAAATAATAATGATCATATATTTAATTATCAAATAATTTTGTGATATTGTTCTGAGACATTCCAGAGTGTATTGCAAGTCTTCTGGATGAATTCCAGTTCCAATTTCGTTATTTTGGTCTGTTTTAGTTTCTTCGTAGCCTTTAGATTTCTTGTTTTTGTTTTTGTTTTTTTGACAGATTAAAGTGGAGCTTGGGAGGGTGTATTCCTATCAGGAAAACGATCAGCATCCATTCCAATGCCAGCCCCATAATAATACCTCTTCCACAATTACCGCATAAATTAGGACCATTTCAATTCTGTCTTCAACAAAAAATGTTCCATTTTTATTATGGAAATACAATATAACTATCTACTGGATTGACACGAGAAAGAAACTTTTTTAAACTCAAGAATTTTAAATAGTTCTATTAAGTAAAAAATAATCTCTTAAATCTGTGTATAATGAAGTTTTAAGATCATTGTAAACACTTATTTTCATTGTTGTGACTTTTATATTTAATAATTATTTATTTAATAATTAATTATTTAATCATAATTATTTGAAAATTAAGTTGAATAATTGTTAAAAATAATTATTAAGATTTTTTTTTTGAGATCTAATTGATTTAATATTCTTTTTATTTGATGTCGTATAAAAAAATAGTTCTTATAAAAGTTGTTCAGTTTTTTTTTGTAGATTCAGAATATGTACAGAAATATATAGGTTTCTATTTAAAAAACAGAACTAGACCTCGAAATACCCTTGAAAGCTTGTTCTAGGTCGACAAACAATAGTGTAGTTTAGTCCCCCTTGATATAAATAAACTTTTATTTGAAACTTTTTTCATATAATCCACTGTTTTTGAGTTATAAGACTGTCTCAACATAAAAAAACTCACCCGGTATATATATACAGATATATAATTTCGATATATATGTGTCTATGTTTATTTGCATCAAGCAGAGGACAACCTATTTGTTTCTCTTTATTTTATCTATTATTTATCAAGGGTTCAAATAGCCAATCGGATAGTGAAACATTGAAATTAAGAATTATAATTAACTATGGTAGTTTGTTAAAATATTAACCAAAAGATTTATTTTTTGTTTAACTATTTTCGATAAAAGATAAAGTGTTTATGTTGAGAGTTGGCTGTATGGCTATTTTGAGTATGATATGATGTCGTAATATTAATATGACTTATACTAATTAATGTATTAATGATGTATCAAAATTAAATATAGTTTAATCAATTTGCTCTTCTTACTTTTGAAGAATGGCTGGCTTGTCTGCACTGGTCGATTCTCTCCACACAAATGAAGAAAATGCCGTTTTTTATTCCGATTTTCTTGAATGCATTCTCTAAGTGGACTCGATTATCTAAAACAGAAAATATACAAGAATTTTTTATTTAAAAAAAAGGAAAATTACCTATCAGTAAAAGATAAATGAAAATAAATTTAACATGAACTTTTAGCTATCAATTTTTTATCTAATTATTATTATTACATAATATTGGATTTTTTAGAAAAATCAATTTTTAATTTATAGAATCATTAATCCACGCTTTAAGCCTCTTGCTCTCTTCATATTTTTCTTTGTCTTTTTAGGTTATTATTACTATATTTTTACATGTTTAATCTCAAGGACGAAATGGATCATTCAAATTACTTCAACCCAGTGAACCTCCATCTTCTAATAAATACAGGGTATTCTAATTGAGTGTTTAAGATTTTCACGGATGATTAGATAGTTTATTGTAAAACAAAATGTAATTTGAACATAAGTTCAAAAATTCATTTCTGAGAGAATAAGATGTTATAAAAATAGTAAGTAGTAAATTCCCCCCATTCTTATATTTAATATTTAATAAATAATACTCCCTCCGTCCGGAAATATGGTATACCTTTCGCGATTTTTATTGTCCGAAAATATTTGCAAAAAAAATCAAATAATACTAAAATTAAATATAAAAAAATATTAAATTCATTTTATTATCGCAATATAACTAAATACAAACCATTTTAGGGTAATCCAAATTTGGTTAAAGTGAAATTTAGCCTTGTTGACCGCTTCTTCTGAACAAATATACTTTTCAACTAATCGACCCTCACGACAAAGTTTCACCTATTTACCTACCTATGAGGAATTTTGATTCCATACACGTTTTTAATGTTATGAAAACATTATCAAGAGATTTGTCTTTAGCTTATTAAATGCATCTTGAACGCTTTCAATCAATTTATTAATAGCACCGTTTTTCAATTTTTCTTTGCTCTTCAAATATTGTAATATATGTTTCAAGATACCATGACGTTGTTCAATAGTCAATTGATTCGATTTGGCATCTCTTCTTTGTAAATTCACGTTTTTTGAGTTAAAATTTTCAATTTTGAAATTATAGCGGTGACTATTTTATTTTTCTTAAAAAACTAATATTTGATCTTCAAATTCCAACTCAACACAAAAGCAACGTCTGTCAAATATGTTATGATATTTTAGTTATCAATGTAAACAATAACAATATAATGAGTATTGCCAGTTGCTTTCGAAACTCTGAATAATCTAAGATTATTTTTCAAATGTATACCATATTTCCGGACGGAGGGAGTATTATTATTTACGAAAGAAATCCCCCTCTTAATTTTGCGTCCATTAGGAATTAATAATATCTCCTTTTAATTATGTGACTATTCTATTAGAAATATCAGCTTTCTTTGATCTTTGAATGAAAATTTTATTATTTTAAATTATTTTTGAACCCCCTCTTTTTGGTCATTTTCATAAAGTCGTATAGGGTGCATATGCGATTTTCGATTAAAGAACTAGAACTTATATTGATAATTCTGTTTTTAACCCCTTCCCCAATTTTGGACCCCGAAAAATAATAATAAGGAAGATTGGCTTCTTATTCAGATCAAGACGATTTTTCACACAATAAAAAAAGAAAAACATCTAATGTAGAGTGGGAGTTTTTTCTTTACAGTAAAGTATAAAAAACTATTGAAGCCTCCTTTATCACTGGCTAATTCAGGGGTTCCCAAACTTTTCCGAGTCGCGACGGCTTTTTTCAATTAAAAAATATTATGGCGCGCAAAAGTATGTCTAATCGTAAGTAAGACATAAAAATAAATAAAAAATAAATTTATAGCTTCTTACTTTGTTTTTTGTCTAGTTAGGTCTTGCTTCAATTAATGATGAAGCTTCGCGGCGCATCTGTGAAAAGGTCGCACAGTTTGGGAACATCTGGCCTAATTTAATGTGGCCTTCAATGGTAAAAAGGTTTCCCACCTTTGTAGTATACTATAGGAAAAAACATGAGCTTACCCAGGTATGATCAGGGTGGGGCAGCTACCCCCCCCCCCCACCCCCTGAGCGCAAAGTGACACATATCATAAATTAGTCGAAATATGGAGTCATTTACAGAGACTCTCGTCAATAGGGAGTGAAAACAATCTTACTGATATTATAATTAATATTAATCAATTCCATCTCGGATCTAATAGATGACAGACATTTCTTCTTCTTCTTCTCTCTCTTTTCGTAGACATTATTTTTTCAGCCTATTTCTTTTGTTCCCTCGTTCTCCGAATGAGAATTCGGCTATCATCTCCATCTAAGTCTGATTGAATTATAGGTAGGTAACTATTATACTTGGCCTTATGGAGAGCAAGTGGTGGGGAGAACTTCCCTTAAAACGTAAAATGTGCTTCTCTTTCTGAATGATGCTCTGGGGTGAGAGAAGCTTGTGCTTTTTTGGCATCAAAATGCATGTTGACCTCGTTTCACGATCGATGACCTCCGATCCATGTTCCATGAACAAACTTTCCATTTTAGAAAGAATTGCCCACTAAAAGACGCTAAAAAAGAACCAAAGTGAATGTGAAAAGAAAGGTTAAGGTAAATTGAAAAAAATATGTTTAGAAAATATCTGAGCCTAGAAAATTACATTTTTTAATTATTCATTAACTCCGTGTCCTAATCAATACGATAATTTGTATTTTTTATATTATTTTGATCCTTAATTAAAAATTAATAAGATTAGGATCACGATATATAATATTTAATATATATTTGAAATAATTAAGGACAGGAATTTAATTTTGTTTTGCCGATAGAAGCAGAGTTGTTGATTAATAAAGAAAAATCAATGAGGTTGTCCTCTACTTGAAACAAATACTTATACATGGGCGTAGTTAGAGGGGCAAAGGGGACTTAATAACCAGTGACCCCCTCTAGAATACTCATTGCATCCCTAGAAAAATCTAAACTCCATTATTACGAGGCATCACTTACGTATTTCACATTAAATTATTTCGTAATTTCATAATTATGACAATTCTGATAAAAAGTTAGTTGATTTTTCTAGGAGCGGGGATGGATGGAGTTTTGTAGGGGACACTGGCCCCCTTGCCCCCACCTCCTAACTAAGCCTATGAGTACAGTAAAATATTGGTTATCTGCGAGACCCATAGGAGGAAAATAATAGTTTATTTGAAGTCTAATTTGAAAAAACGCTAATTACTTTGAAATAATTTTTAAAAATATGAAATTAATAAATATTATAAAACAGTCGATTATTAATAATTAAATTCAATTTTGAACTAAATTGATTGATTAGTTTTTAAGAAAATGGTAAAAAGCTAGAATAATAATAAAACTTGAGTAAGATACGAGGTAGGTTTCACAAAAAAAGAAATAAAACAAAATTGAGTTTTGAATTCGATATATTTCGATATATTTAGCCCATCATCAGGAGTCTAAGAATATATATTGGAAAAATAGTTTTACAATATATAATCAGTTTTCTTAGACTCCTGATGATGGGCTAACCCCCGAAATATATCGAATTCAAAACTCAATTTTGTTTTATTTCTTTTTTTGTGAAACCTACCTCGTATCTTACTCAAGTTTTATTATTATATTAAAATGTTTCACCTAGAACCAACACCGAACTTCTTAAAAGTTAAAAAGCTAGAATACCGTAACAAATGACTAGAGTGACTTGCAACCCAGCCTCTTGATAAAATGATCAAGAGAATTATAAATGTGAAAGAAAACGATCTTATTTTATTGATTTCATCTATCTGAAGGTTCATAGTATGTCTATAATATAATATATTTTCTTAAATAGCATTTTGATTAAGAATTTTGTAGTTTAAATGAAATTGTATGAAAAGATTAAATTTCTTCTCTCCGGGAACGTATCAACTAGAAATGGCAAACAGTTTTATTTTTTTCTCATTAGATATTTATTCAAATGTAGTGAAATTTCATATCTCTATGTTATTTTCATTCATCTTTTTTATCAAATAATTATTATTAGGAAATTTGCATTTTAGAGGGTAGTTTATTTGAAGTCCAATTTGAAAAAACGCTAATAACTCCGTTGAAAATATTTTTAAAAAATATAAAATTAATAAATATTATAAAACAATTAATTATTAATAATTTAATATAATTTTGAACGAAATCGATTCAGTACTTTTGGAGAAAATGGTCAAAAACCCCGAAAACCGTCTATGAAAGGCCGTTTTAGAAACATTTTAAAATTCACCTCCATGTCACAAGTCAATTTTTCGTTTCATATGACTATTTTAACTTTTTTCAAAAGCATCTCGTGCTTTAAAAAAAAACATCGTTTTTTGACAGTTCAGATAGTTTTTGACCATTTTCTCAAAAAGTACTTATTCGATTTCGATCAAAATTGAATTAAATTATTAATAATTAATTGTTTTATAAGATCTATTAATTTCATATTTTTTAAAAAAATTTCAACGGAGTTATTAGCGTTTTTTGGACTTCAAATAAACTACCCTTTAAAATGCAAATTTACTAAAAATAATTATTTGCTATAAAAGATAAATAAAAATAACAATCAGATATGAAATTTTATTAGATTTGAATAAATATCTAATGAGAAAAAAATATAACTGTTGACCATTTCTAGTTGATTCGCTCCCGGAGAGACGAAATTGAATCTTTTCATACAATTTCTTTTAAACTAGAAAATTCTTAATCAAAATATTATTTTCTTATATAATATACATACTGTGAACCTTCAGATAGATGAGATCGATAAAATAAGATCGATTTATTTGTAATTTATTATTATTTTGGTCTGTTATATGCAGAGGATGTCTCGACATCAGACACCTTATTTGTCATTAATTCAAGTCCATCCACTATACAATATTGGAATATTTTTTAACGCGTAAACTTTTGATTTTAGACATTTCAGTCATATTAACTTTTCTGTTTTAAATTATATGTTTTTAATAATGGTCATTATATAAATGTGTGTACCTGAAAGAGTTAGGCAGTGATGGTGAAATTTATGAGGAAAGTTAGATAAAAACTGCTTAGATATTTTAATGAAGAAACATTTTGATATTTTAATTTACTAAAAGAAAGTTCATTTTCTATAATTAAGAGTCTGACTATTTAAGTAGCTAGAGAGGATTAAAATTTCAAATATAAATACTTTTTTTGAAAAAATTAAATATTATTTTACAAAAATAAAGCTGGTTTTAGATAAAGGGTCGCCTAGTATTAAGGTGAAATTATTTATTTTAATCCGAATCATCAACCAAATTCGAAATTTTATGAATCAATCTTGAATTCTTATATTAAAAAATATTTACATTTACATAACTCTTAAACTATTTTAGACATTTCTTTCATATTAACTTTTCTGACGGAAATTAAATGTACTTTAATAAAAGTCATCATATGATTTTGTTTACCTTAAAGTGTTGGGCAGTAATGGTGAAATTTAAGTGGAAATTGAGTAAATAATCCATACAAAACTCATTGTTCCCCCAAGAATAATAGAAATTCCATTATTACGAGGCATCACTTATGTATTTCTCATTAAATTATTTCGTTTTTCCAACATTTGACAATTCTACTAAAAAGTTAGTTGATCTCTAATCGGATTACCGAAATTTTAACCTTGTGGTGATCATCAGCCTGCCTATACCGGCCCTAGAAAAACTCCGTAACTACGCCAATGGTTGCGAGCACCCCATTTTGAGTCACGAAACTAAATTTTGGGGTTGAAAAAAATAAAATGACAATGACAATGAAAAAATTATATGGGTCAGCGAACAAAAATAAATTCAGAATCAGCTGATGTGGCCATCCACATGACTTTAGCATACACCTGGCCCCTCTCTCCTATTGTTGAACCACTCCTCTTCTGAGCCACTGCCGATTTCACATAATGAGATATTTTCATAAGGTCATATAGGGTGCATAGGCGAAAATTTCGTACAAATCCATCAAAGGGTCTATTGATGACTTATATTGATAGTTCTAGATTTTGAGCCTCCCCCTCTTCCCAATTTTATTCACAGAAAAAAAATTACTCTCTTTTATTTTAGGACCGTTTTATAGTCATTTCTAATTATTCTTTTTTTTTTTTTTTTTTTTTATTATTTAAATTTTTCATCCCCCCTTCGTCATTAATTTTTGGTTATTAATCTCAATATACAAAAACTACACGTGAAATTTCGTTTGATATTCAAACTAGTTTTTGAGCTAGAGTGTAGGCACACAAAATTTGGTAACATACGTACTTACTAACAGACAAAACAATTAATATCTGGAAAAATATAATTTTTAGACGTACATTCATTAAAGCTTTTTTTGAAGATAATAACGGCATGGTTTCGCTCAATTTAATTTATCAAAATAGTTTAGGCCGTTTTTGAGATATTTCGAAACAACGAATGAAGCAAAGAATTCTTTAATTAAAATTGTTCTAATTAATTAAAAGTGAATAAAGTGGAGCGGGTAATTTTAATGAAAGATGGGGGGTGTCATCACGCTTGGGGTTAGTCGGCTCCCCTGTATAATAGATATGTTTAAAAAAGATTAAATAAATTTTTTGATGATTTACTAATAAAAATGTTAGTTTTTCTATATAACTATACCTACATATAATCTGGGGTAACAAAAATTTTCTCAATCAAAATTGGATTCCGAATGTAAAAGGTTTAAGAAGTTTTTTTTTGTTTTTAATTTTCTCCATGAGTATATATTGGATGAAACGACGGATGAAATAGGAAATTTCAATTAATAAACATTCATTTATTAGCAGGCAGTCTTCGGCCTCATTCCGGGCTAGCTTCTTATTATTTTTACTTTATCCACTGCGAAGCATGGGAGAAAGTATTGTAATCGGTCTCGCGGCTAGCGCGACTTCAAAGGGTCCTCAGGCAAAGACTACGGAACCCATGGTCTCAATTAAGGTCACAAATTGTAGTATTCAATTAGATTGAATTTTAGCACGTGACGGTTTTGCCAAAAATTACCTGGGATCTCGTCGAGAGGCCAAAAAGTGCCATTTTTTTGGAAGTGCGTGGGGATGGATGGATGGATGGATGTTATCGTTTTTTTCGTCGACGATTTTTTCCACACCTTTGCACCGATTGAAATGAAATTGAAAACCTACCATTATTTTAACAAAATGAAGCGCTGATTAGTTTTTGGTACATATCGGCCCACAAACATTAGTATTATACAACATTATTTATTTCAGTACTTTTTTAGTTTTTTCTAAATATCTTTAAAATGACTTAACCAATTATGATGAAATTTAATATCCTAATTAAGTACCTTTGGGATGACAAAAAAGGTTAAATAAAGTTTTTAGTGAAATTATATTTTAAAGTACTTTACTCTAAAGTAAGATTTTTAAATTCTTTAAAATTTATTCATTTTATCTGTTTAATATAGGACTCATTTAACCTAACTAAGAGTGGATAGGCTTTTCTCTGTGAAATGCTAAAAATTTGGGAGGAAAGTTTATAAGTAACCATAGCAACTGCGTTCTTTTCTTATCCGTTACCTTTGCTGAAGACATAGAGGAATCGATTTAAAATCAAAAACAGCTATTGATTCTCATCTAGTACTTGAGGAATAACCATTCTATATTGGATTTTTGACGTTTCGGTTTTTATTGGAAACCATTGCTGAAGACATGGAGGAAACGGCTTAAAATCAAAAATAACTATCAATTCTTATCTAATACTAGAGGAATAACCTTATTGCATTCCATTTTTGATGTTTTGACTATTAATGGCAACATCTACTGAAAACGTCGAAGAATCGACTTAAAATCAAAAAGACTAAATTCTTTTATGGCAAACAACTCAAACTTGGCTCAAACTTGAGTTGTTTGCCATAAAAGAATTTAGTCTTTTTGATTTTAAGTCGATTCTTCCACGTTTTCAGTAGAGGTTGCCATTAATAGTCAAAACATCAAAAATGGAATGCAATAAGGTTATTCCTCTAGTATTAGATAAGAATTGATCGTTATTTTTGATTTTAAGCCGTTTCCTCCATGTCTTCAGCAATGGTTTCCAATAAAAACCGAAACGTCAAAAATCCAATATAGAATGGTTATTCCTCAAGTACTAGATGAGAATCAATAGCTGTTTTTGATTTTAAATCGATTCCTCTATGTCTTCAGCAATGGTTACCAATAAAATCCGAAACGTCAAAATTCCAATATAGAATGGTTATTTCTCAAGTACTAGATGAGAATCAATAGCTGTTTTTGATTTTAAATCGATTCCTCTATGTCTTCAGCAATGGTTACCAATAAAATCCGAAACGTCAAAATTCCAATATAGAATGGTTATTCCTCAAGTACTAGATGAGAATCAATCGCTATTTTTGATTTTAAGTCGATTCCTCTATGTCTTCAGCAATGGTTACCAATAAAAACCGAAACGTCAAAAATCCAATATAGAATGGTTATTCCTCAAGTACTAGATGAGAATCAATCGCTATTTTTGGTTTTAAGTCGATTCCTCTATAAAGATAACGGATAAGAAAAGAAAGCAGTTGCTATGGTTACTTATAAACCTTCCTCCCAAATTTTTAGCATTTTACAGAGAAAAGCCTATCCACTCTTAGTTAGGTTAAATAAGTCCTATATTAAACAGATAAAATGAATAAATACTACCTACTGATTGTAACAGGCTTTAGAGCAGTGGTTCCCAAGTGGGCGATTTGGGTTATCAGGGAGGCAATAAATAAGTGGGGGGCGATAAGTATTTAAAGGGGGGAAAATTAAAATAATTATTTCACTTCTTTGTTCTTAAAAAAAAATCTTAAAAAATTTCAAATTTTTTTCTATTTTATTTAAGGCTCTCAGAACATTATTTAATAAGATAGAGACGTTTAAAGATTTTAAAGACAAAAAATTTCGGAAATTTTTTAAAAATTTTATGAATTCAATTGTTTTAAGGAACTCAGACCATTATTTACGGAGATAGAGACGTTTAAAGATTTTAAAGAAAAACAAAATTTCAGAATTTTTTTTATAAATTTTATGAATTCGATTGTTTTAAGAGTGACCGGATAAAACTGCTTTGGTTGTTTTTATATACGGTAATAAAACTGCTTTATTACTTACACTTTACTTCAAATTAAAATTAGGCATACAATGAAAATGAAAAGGTGGCGATAGGTCTTAGTCAACCTCCAGAAAGGGGCGATGGGCCACAAAAGGTTGGGAACCACTGCTTTAGAGGAAAGAGAGTAAGGGCTCAAATGTTTTTAATATAAATATAATGTGAGATGATTTAGATTATAAAAGTAATTATATATATAATTACTTTTATAAATATAAATACTTATATATATATATCTTTAAACGTTATTACATAAGGATTAGAGAACTGGATAAAATTAATAACTTTTTCAGATATTAATTAACAATATTGTGTCTATATATTAAATATATAATATTAAAAATAACAATGGTGATTGTAGGAACCTTTACCAAATGAAGTAAACTAATAAATCATTTTAGCAACTTTACATATACAATTCACCATTTTTTAATTGTACCCCTCTACAAAATTTTCGGCTCTTAGAATATGCCATTATCTCTAACAGAGAAATTAATATTAATGTTTAATTGAAAATCCCACTTAATATAAATAATAGGAAACGAAATTACAAACAAATTTTTATTTATAAAGTAAAGAAGTTAAAATGTTTGGTTTCAAAATTAGTAGAGATACTTTAAAAAAACGCAATTATTTACATATAGTGAATTAAACATTCCACTTAATATTTTTATTAAAGGATATGAAAGAATTTTAATGAAATTTCATATTTTTTGGTAATGGTATCAAAGACCGACGCTAATTATTTTCTATGATAAAAAAATAATCTAATAGAGATATCGAGTTTTTTTTAATGATAGTATTTCTCGGATTTCGCTATCATTAAATAAAATAACATATTGATATCTCTATTTATTATCATATAAAATAGGTGTCCCACGGTTCCAGCTTAGATAGTTTAGCAACATTTGTCCTTAACAATTTAAAATCTATTAACATAAATGTAAAATGTTTTTAAAAAATTTTAAAAAAATTTATGTTAAATATTAGCATATGTTAAACTTTGAAAGTATGTGATATAATTATTAGAAAATGTCTTTTTTTAAACTATCGATTTATTAAATTAATAAGATAAGGAAATTCTCACCATTTTTTTTACTTAATTATATTGGTATAAAAATTATTATTTTAAATTCACTTATTTTAAATTTATCTTCATCTCTGTAAAGCTTTGAAGTCTTTTTGGTTTATTATCAGTTAAAAATATATAAAAAATAATGATATAAGGCAAGCCATATCAAATCTATAAATCTATAAAATAAATGTCTTAACTGTGTTATTTAAATTATACTTTGACCCAAATAGTTTAATAAATTGATTTGACCTCCTAAAGTAAATTAGAAACATGAATCTACTGTTTTATAAAAATCAGGACATCTTTAAAAACAAACGTAACGTATTTTTATGTTAAAGATTTGGTGGTCAGATTTTGATTTGGAGGTTTTCTTCAGGCTAGACTGCCAAGATTATGAATAGAATATTACTGAAATTTTCTACTAACTACACGACATTTCGGCCCTTATTTCTGGAAGTTTCAAAATGATGTAGCGAAAATTAAATGAAATAGAGTATGAAAATAATTGAAGCAAGATATAATAAGAATAGTCCAGATTAATTTGCAGCAACGCTGACCTAATGCTGCCGACAGGGGCGCTGATGCCGTCGGTATATTTGTGTTTTGAGTCTAGGCAAATTTGAAATATAATTGTAATTTTAACTCGAATTTTGAAATGAAAGACTCCAATTGATTTTAAATTAAGAAACATTAAATATATTGATAATTATCCCCCCCCCCCCCTTCCCACCCCAAAAATTAAAGTTTCAATTACCGTTTATTTGCGCACAGAAGGAGAAATTAATCACATCTTATTTGATTTATATTTTATATTTGTTATATTTATTATTTGTTTATTTTTTAATAATTTCCCACTTATTTAAATAAATCTATTTCCACACAAAAAATATCACAATGCTGTAGATTATAGAAAAAAAAATACTTCCAGATTCATATCTGGAGCCTCATTTCTGTAGCTGTGTCAGGACGAAAATGAGGCGAAACTTTTAAGAGACTATGTATTTTCGGGAGTTTACAGGTATACATTTGGAGTGTGGTTTTTTAAGAGGAATAAAATTTTTGGACAGAGACGCCGCCCGCCAGGAGGGCCGAGCTTCGAATGCGTGCCGAAGGCACGCACGAAAAGCTCGTCATTAATATTAAAGTTGAAATAAAAGTTGACTTGATTAAGGATTGAAAGATGCTTCAGAAAGAGAGCGTAAACGTCGTCTTCGTAATAGAAAATTTTGTTAATTTTCTCTCTAAAACATGTTTGGTCTCACCAGAAAAAACCTTGCAACTTAACGTATCTACACGTATCTTGACTATACTATAAATCTTTTGTGATAATGTTATAAATGTTACATTATTAAATCTGAATATATAGATCAGTGTTCCGCAAACTTTTTGTGTTCAAGGTACACCTACCAAATCAAGAAATTTTAGAGGTACACCAAAGAAAAAACCAATGTTTTTACTTTACCATTTCGAAATATCTCAAAAACGGCTGGAACTATTTTGATTAAAAAAATTGAGCAGTATAAAAATGTAAAAACTAACCCCCCCCCCCCCCTGACAGGATTATAAATAATTTTAGCGCCCAGGTTGTATGGTAAAGTCAAGAGTATGGCCACATCAGAACACGTCAGCTTATTTAATATTTATTTATTATTAAAATCAATATAATAGGAAAAGATGTTTAATGAGAAATGTGAGCCTGCTTAATTGAGCACAGGCAATCAAAATTTGGAGCAATAGTTGATAAGGGTGCATTCATCTCTTGCTGCACCCATAACTCTCAGCTATGACTAGGTGCATTCTCTTCATAAAACTTGACATTTTCCCGCGGCAGACCAACTAATGACCACGGTACACCAGTGTGCCGCGGCACACACTTTGCGGAACACTGATATAGATGATCCTTCAACCATAAAATGGCAATAAATTATATAGATTTTTTTATACTTTAATTTATTGAATTTCTCTTAACCCAAGAAAATCTTAGTTTACAAATTTGGATTTGTTATAATATACAAATGTTTTTACAAAATTTGCAATCGAAATGTTTTACGGAAAAATAATTCTTATATATATATTTGAGTGATTATTAACATCAATTTTAAAATTGTAAATTTAAAAATAAAAAATTATTTATATGCCTAATGTAAAAATAAATTAATATTCGAAAAAAAGTTAATTTTCTAAAAAAAAACAACTTTTGATCATTATTCGTTGGTTTCTTTTTCTTCTTGAAATTGCAGGGACCGAAGAAGCTCTTTTCGTTCTTGACTTGTGAGCTGATTTGCGAGTTCTGCTATTGTATACGTTCGAAGTTCGGGAACGTCCTATGGAAAAAAAAAAGAAAAAATATTTTTATATGGTTCTTTATAAGCACATAGGTACATATTCTTTGTAATCTGTATAAAAATAAATTTATAGTTTTGAAAATTTCGAAATTTGAAGAAAAATAAAGTAATAAAAGAATATAACATTTCGATTTGCATGATTGTTATTACTTGTTAGAAGGGTGAAGTATTCACCCTCTCAGGATTTAAACCAGAGTGCAAACAGGCAATCCGGGATCACACACATATAATATATCGTCGCCTTAGAGTGTAAACCTGGTAAATCCATTTTTTATCATATATGACATATTAATTCCGTTCGAAAGAAAAAGAGATGCAGCATCGTCCAATTAAAACTGCTACTTAAAATTACGATCCTAAGTTGTGGAAAAAAAATGAGAAAAATAGTTTCTTTCCATAACAGCAATATTAAATTTTGTTTTTATTTCTCTGTCCTGTAAAATTTCCTTGTTGTGTGTAGCAGGTTTACACTCTAAGTCGACGATATGTAAATCAATTGTTTACTCAAAGATTTAATCTTCATCATTAAAAAATTCCCTGGTCGAGTGATTCTAAATCTAAACATACATTCAAACCATATACGTGGTTTATAAGTCCCTCCCTGATTTCGGAGGTCGATGGAACAGCAACCATGACGTACACATCGGAAGTGCTTCATATCAGGCTATAGAGTATCTCTCCAAATTTCATTCTTAATAAATATTGTGGCATACTTGTAGATTTAAACCCTAGAGCATTCATTTCGAAAATATATCACTGGAGAAAACAGAGCTTTCTGTGCGTTAAAATTGGCTAAATATGATTCGGTTGTGACAGCTCGAAGAAATTTTCGTACCTACAGACATTATAATAAATGCGTGTTACACAAGTTACAAACTGGTTGCATGTTGTGTGCGGTTGAAACGAACACAAGGTAAAGCTTTTTTCTCCAGAGAACGCCATGTTTTCTGTACAGTTAAAACTTGGAGAGATCCTCTATCGACTAATTAGACACTTTCAATGAATCTACCATGGATGGTGTTCCATCGATCTCTAAAACCCGGGATCAGGTTAGAAATCACCTTATAGTTTAAATAGTTTTATAGTGATTAAGATAAAATATTCGAATAAAAAAATTTTACGTGTGTTTAATGTGTCATATTGGTTTCGATTTGGAGGACAAGTCATAAGCCTTGGATGTTTTTCGGCACTTGAATTCGATTCCGGAGGAATGAATATATAACCATTCTTACATAGTATAAAAATCATCCATAACAGCTCGGATACAGTAGTAGATAGATTATTCTTGTGTTTTTTCCGACTAACATTTCATTAACAGAAGGTATTTTTTGTTCCTGTGTTGTATGTTAATTATTGTCTTCGTACAAATAAATAGTTTTTTTGGAATTTCGCTCTTTCCTTCTGCGCCATCCCTTCAGATATTTCGTACTCCCTTGTGGGACGAGCCCCTCAGTTTGAGAAGCGTTGGTTTAAGTGATAATGATGTAATATAAAATAATATCTTATAGTAAAGAGAATATCTTTGATTTTTTTTTTTCTTTTACCTGAATAAAAGTGTTGATCTGTTGTTGAAGAGCATCTCGTTTAACTGCTTTTATATTCCTATTCACAATGCTATGTTCATTCTGCTCTAATAACCACTGAACAACGGCTTCATTGTTATCCCAAAGATATGACTGAAAAAAAGAAACAGAAAATATTATATCTGAGCAAAGAATACTTTATATAAAATATATGTAATTTAAGACTGAGTTTACTTACATTCGTTTGTCCTTTGTCTTCGTTAAACCATCGAACAAGCATAGATTCGGCATGACCGATAGTTAAATTCGAATTATTTTCCATAATACGCGAATAAATTTTGTCTTCCAGTAATCTTCGTCTCAAATGCCAATAAAGAATTTTTCTAGAACTTCTCCAGGGAACAATTTCCTAAAATAAATCATGTTTAATCAATTATTGTTAATAAGTTATTTATCGTTGTATGAAATTTAGAATTGTTGGATTCGATAAAAAAGAACAAGAATAAAACTGAAATGGTCTAGCTTTATGTGCAATAATTTTTTGGTTTGTTATTTATGGCGTTTAATGCACTGGCACCACACTCCTGCGTACAGAGCATGTATTCTAGGCATTTCTATTGAGAAATTTCAAAGTGGGCATGCTCAGTAGGCACAAGTGCTGTGCCAGTACATCAACTCAAAATTGCTAGTATTTATGGTGAAATTTTGTAATCGATTTTTAAACAAACTCTTATTTTATAGCCCCTATTATAGGAAAGTCGCAGCCTTTTTGAATTTCTTTCAGAATAAATAGTGTCTATTAATTTTTCCTTCTTTCCTCGAAAAAATAATAATAAAAATGAGTAAAATCATTTTAATAAAAATATAAGAGTTTGTTCCTCGAAAACGCGAGATCTTGAAGCCACAGGTCACCAACCACTCTTGTTGAGATGATAGGAATATAAAACTTAGACATGATTTAAGTAGAATTTTCACAACATTTAATAAAACTACTAACAATGATTTAAAAATAAATAAAGGCAGTAAAATAATAAGAGTTCCATAAACTGACCTGGATGCAATTCTTTTCAACTAATCTTTCAGGTGTATCGTGAAGATCAGCAAAATGAACCGCAACTTGATGATATATAGGGAGAAGAGTTGCTTCTCTATCCTTGATAGCTTGTTCGACTGCGGTTCTAGTTTGAGCCGAATCGACGCCAGATGATAATCTTTGTCGAAGACTAAGAATTTCTGGATCAATTCGGTGCATCACTTGAATTTGTTCTTTGGCACGGAATTTAATTTCAACTGTTCCTTCAGGTTCAAGTACACCAGCTCTAAAATGAAAGAATACAAACATTTCATATTTAATTGATAAAGAATACTTGATTAATATTATTATCAGGGTAGGTTGCCTTAGTGGACAGTCTTAGGCTCCTAATAGTAGTTTGGCTTCCAAAAAAATCAAAAAGTGAAAAAAAATGACTTTCGAGTGCAGAAAAAAGCATAAAATAATTATTTTTTGGAATTTGATTCAATAAGGTAAAATCAAAGGTCTCCTTGAAATATTCTTTCCCATTTGAAATGTTCAGAGGGAATTGTTAATTGAACATAAAAAAAAATGATTGAAAATGTTGTTTTTGTTTCCCAGCGCAAAAATATTTATTTCATTTTTAAAGATGTATTCCCAATTTGAAGAAAAACGTCATTTTACTTTACTATACAGGGTATAGTCAAGTATTGTAATCGTGCATGAAAAAAGTGTTTTTTCCTTCTTTTTTTCGAAATATCTCAAAAACGGTTGAAACTATATTGATTAAAAAAATTGAGCGAAATCATGGCATTTCGCTCTGCAAAAAAGCCCTAATAAGTGAACATTGAAAAAATTATATTTTTAGAGATAATAATTGTTTTGTCAAAATGTCTGTTAGTCTATCTGGTTGTCTGGTTGTCTGTGCGTTACTAAATTTTTGTGGACGAGCTAGCTCAAAAACTAGTGTGAATATCGAAACCAAATTTCACATGTAGTTTTGGCCCGTTGAAATTAAGAGCTGATTAGATTTTGGTGCATATCGACCCAAAATTAAGGGGGATGGAGAGGGGGTTAAAAATTAAAAATCTAGGCCGTTTGAGCAAACTTAACCAAATTTTGTATACATAATCAGCGGACCCCCAGAAGTATAAAAATGCAAAAACTAACCCCCCCCCCCTACATGATTATAAATAATTTTAGGGGCCAGGTTGTATGGTAAAGTCAAGGGACATCAGAACACGTCAACTTATTTATTTTTTCGTTCATTGGAAAATTCTCTCTGTATCCTCTAAAATGGAAGAAAAGAGTCAAAGCTTACCACTTCAAGGCTCTTTAAATTTTTATCAGGATTTGAACAATCAATTTAATTGGAGCTGTGTGCTGCTGAAAAAATGAAACCCTTTCGACAATACATGTTAACGCTACGACTCAGCCCTTACATGATACTTGCTCTCTTGTATGAAGCATATAATCTAAGGCTCGACAATCGTTTACAGGTCTTTAGATATTTTAATAGGACAGTGCTTTTTGTCCAGTCAGGTCTACTATTTTTATAGTAGTGGAGTATCTAGGAAATTTTTTGGAGGGCAAATTTTTATTTGAACATCAAACCAAAATTGAATAGCTGTTTGGATATTAATTGAAGCAATTCACTATAGAGAGATGTATGGGTAGTGAATCGTTTCCTTATATATTTACATCAAGAAGAGCACACAGTATTTGATTTATTCTTAAAATTCAACAACTTAGCTGCTCTCGGAAAAACATTTTTAATAATTAAATAAAGTAAAAATAACCAAGATCAAGAATTTCAATTACCTGGCTTCAGTATCTGCGAACATTTCCATATATCGTGGGTTGATGGTGGCATCGATGACAGCCCAAGCGCCTCCTCGCACTTCACCATTTGGGGGAATATAAATGAGGACTGGCTGGTGGTAAACACGCAGCGCGTCCACAATGTAAGCACCGAATTTCAGAATTTGTTCATACATATCTAGAAAACCGGTTATATATTTATATACACTTTAATTGAGAGCTATATGTTTATCAAATAATTTGAGACAAATATCAAACACCTAATTAGTAGAGATTGTGGTGTTAGTGCAAGGTGAAACATCTTTAATAAAGATAAGAGTAAATAAATATTATATGTAATATTCATTTACTATGAGTTAAGGATTCTTGGTCACTTGTTTCACATTAAAATTAAAAAAATTAAAAGATGTAAAAATTTTTTCAATATATATATTTCGGGCTATCAACCCATCTTCAGGAAGTTCAGAAAATAACTAATAACTGAATAACTCAGTTATTAGTTATTTTCTGGACTTCCTGAAGATGTTGAAGGAGACAATAAAAGAGTGTGTCTTCTGCTGGAATTATAAATTTTATTTATTTATAACGATGACTATAGTTTTTTCCTGAAGATGGCCGAAATCTATATATTGAAAAAACTTTTACATCTTTTAATTTTTTTAATTTTAATGTGAAACAAGTGACCAAGAATCCTTAACTCATAGTAAATGAATATTACATATAATATTTATTTACTCTTACCTTTATCAAACACCTAATGTAATCCATAATTTGGGAGAAAGAGGAGTATTAATTTTAATTATATATGACAAATTAGAGGAAAAAAGGAACAATTAAACACCGTGTTAAAACATGAGATCAATTGCAACGTTTCACCAATTTATTGTGGCTTCATCAGGCTCTATACAAAAAATAAATACAAATAAATCATTCACAATCATCAAAATCAACCCAGACATAATACAATATAATATAATTACCTTGATCAACTTTTTAAAACAGTTCGTCATTTCTTTTCTTAATAATTACAATACATATGTATATAAGAATATGAACACACTTATTTATACAACACCATTGATTATTTAGAGTAGCAATGGATTCATCCAGACCAACTGTACACTTTCGACTGATTCAAAAGGATTTAAATAATACAAAAATAATTCTTATCAAAATATATCAAATTCACATCAACATCTCATTAGGCTATTTCTAAAAAACATTGATTATATTTTCAATTGACAATCACCTGTTTCTCACACCTCCTCCCTTCCAATCTTTTTTATTATTTTATGGAACTTATATTTATTCAATAAATTATTATATATACAGCTTAGATTATTCGTGTATATTCTGAAGTTAATAGAATAGAGTCATTTAGATATATATGTATCATTTCACTGAGTTCTCTTTTAAATAAATAGTCTAATGAGATGTTGATTTGAATTTGATATATTCTGCTGAATCCATATAAATGAGTTTAATTTTAGATTAAATATTATAATGTATTGATAAGAATTATTTTTGTATTTTTTAAATTCTTTTGAATCAATCGAACGTGTACAGTTGGTCTGATTGAATCCATTGCTACTCTAAATAATCTATGGTGTTGTATAAATAAGTGTGTTCATATTGGTATATACATATGTATTCTAATTAGTAAGAAAAGAAATGACGAAGTGTTTTAAAAATAATTTGATCAAGGTAATTATATTATATTATGTCTGGGTTGATTTTGATGATTGTGAATGATTCATTTGTATTTATTTTTTGTATAGAGGCTGATGAAGCCACAATAAATTAGCGAAACGTTGAAATTGATGGCATGTTTTAACACGGTGTTTAATTGTTTCTTTTTTCCTCCGATTTGTCATATCTAATTCTGATAATGGAAGTGAATAACAATAATTAATTTTAATGTTAAATTAAAAAAAATAAATAATCCATTTATGCTATTATTAAATAACAATTCCAATATATCTTTCATTCCACCAGAAAATCCACGCCAATTGGCAAAAATTATCAGAGGTAAATTTTCTCTATCGAAATCTTGAATAACTTGAGCTGTTTTATAAGCGGAATCTGGAAACCAAACCTGACCCGCTTGAGAAACGGTCTTAGCTTCGGAATCAAGATTAGCTGGATCGGCGGGTAGAGTTAGTTCAACAGTTCTTGTTTCAACAGCGATAACACCACAAGGAACTCCACCAAGGCGAGCTCTAGCAGCAACTACTGTTCCTGCCCAGCCAGCCAAAACTTCATCTACACTTCCTTTATCGAAAAAGCCACTTTCCCATATATCAGGATTATTAGGATTAGGTCGACCAGCTAAGATCCATCTAGGATCATAAGGCGTTTTGGTTGGTACAAACATGATTTCGCGGTCAATGGGATCAGTTGGAGCTAAAATAGGCAAAGGAGAGTTCTTGGTTTTAGGAACATAAGAAAGCCATTTCAACATAGTATAGATGCCATCCAAGTCCCGTGGAACTGTTTGATGTGAAACACCATTATTAAACATAATTTGAATTCCTCCCAATTGATTATTGCTTGCGTACACTTCTCTACCTAGAACCTAAAATAAAACAATTCATATTAATATAAGTTTTCTTTAGAAATCGGTTCAAAAATTGAGTGTTTACAAAAAAAAAAATAATAATATAATTTTTGAAAGTAAACAACAGCTGACTACCGGTAGTAAAGAGAATGTTTGTTATGTCATTTATTTGAGAATATATTTTTGAAAGGCAGGTATTTATCTTTAGTTTAATATGATTTCAATTCAGAGTAAAATGTCAATTAATTTTCAAATTAAATATTGAGAACCGTTCATATAGAACTTAAAGAAATTAAAGAAGTTTAAAGTTACCTTGTTTAAAGCAGCATATCCAGTAAGAACTATATTTGAAGTATCCAATTGAACAACTCTTTTACCAAGTCGAACCAAATAGGATCCGATACCAATAGCTCGGCATGTTACTAATGAAATAGTCACTACTTCCTCATAAGCACAAGATGTTTCTCCAGCAATTGTACCAGCCCATTGTAAATTTTCAACACCAAAACCGAAATCTTTGCCTAAAAAAAGTAAAATAATGGATAAATAATTGTTCATATATTTAAAAATCTCCCAATTAATGTCACGTCACCTAAAGTTGATAAATTATTTTTTCATAAGCCCTGGGGCGTGAACACAACGAGGGCTTGTCTAAAGACAATTAAATTTAATTATAGAATAAAGTAAAATGTTTATTTAAGCAAAAGAATTGACAGGGGTATGAACCCGGGACCTTCGTATGACCGGTGCGACGCTCTCTTAATCAATTAAGCTATCGACCTCAGAATTCAAGCGATGCCTTAATGTGTAAGTATATCAAGAAGAAATTTCATTATTTTTCATTTTCTATTTAGAGATTAAGGCATCGTTCGAATTTCGGGATCGATATAATATTAAGTTGGTTAAAAGGCTTTCACGCGAAGGTCCAAGGTTCAAGCCCTGGTAGAATAAAATTGTTTATTTTTTCGCTAATTTAATTGTTCATATACTTTTAAAAATATTATTGGTACAAATATATAATAATAATAATTAAAATAAAATCATATTTGCCTATAATATCTGTAATCCGATATCTTGCTTCTCCTTCATCTTCAATCAAAACTGCACGAACAGAATTTAAAGAAGAAATCTTGGCATAATCCTCCGTATTTAAGTAAATATACTTAAAGCCTTTATCTGGTTCAAGGGGATCCTCCCAAGCCACTCGAAAGAGTGTTTTTATTTCATTTGCTAGTCCAATACGTGCCCCGCTATTCGCAGATACATACAAACGAGGAATTTTTAATTGACGAGCAAGTTGAGAAGCTAAAAGGAAAACTTGATCTTCTTTGGGACTAAATGATCCAAGAATAAATGTGATATCATTGGCTATCAAAATGATTTCTCGGCCTTCAGGATATTCTGGTGTATAAAGTGTGAGTTTCCACGCAATCATTCCGCAATCATTTTCTCCTGGAAGACGTTTTTGTTCAATAAGTTTGTCATCAATTACTACAAGTTCAATGGCATCTATTAAAGGCGTTGGGATTTTAATATTTTCATTTGGCCGATCAGCTTTATATTCAGCCCACATTTTATCTATTGTTTGTCTAAACATATCTGGCAAATCATACACATAACTTGTTCCGGAAGATTGTGCTTGAAATCGTTTTTGTTGTAAGTAATCTTTGGTTAAATAAGGCACTGAGATTGGCAAGCCATGCATTGGCCCTTGAACAGGACCAAAAGCTTCAAATTTGATTATACCAGTATTTGGGTCGGTAACTTCCTTATAAAGGAAAAGATCAAGAGAATAACCACTATCATTTGATAGGCATAAGCGAATATTTGTCGTTGGGGATCCCGGGGAGGCTCGGATTGTCATTTTTAATTCAGCTTGAAGAACTCGCAATTTCCAAAGTCTTGGTCCATATCGCATTACCATATTAGTAACGTTTTCGGCAATTTTAGTTGGGTCCATAATCACAGTAGGTACAAAATTTAGGAAAATATGATTGCAATCAGTTCGGCGGGAATGAGGATGAGAGAAAGCAACTTCTAGCTCATCCATTGCTTCTAAGAGAACTCGTTCACCTTCGTTGTGCAAATATTCAAAAGATGCTTCTTTGGTTATCAATTCCTGGTGTCTAATAATGGATCTGATGAAAAAGCGATAGTCAGTAACTTCCTGACCCTTAGCAACCTGCAATTTAAAATTTAAAATCAATACATTTGCTTTAATTATTAGTTTAATTTACTATGGTCATAATAATATGTTCATTAGGTTATGTTTTTTTGTATTTATTTGTTGTATTGTATAATATGTTATGCAAAATTGAATAAATTATTATTATTATAAACAATAATTTTAATTAATCATTTGGTTTTAATTTAACTCTTAATACTCTTTTAGGAATTGATATTACAGACCAATTGAACATTGTAGATTGAGAGATGCTAATGGTTAATACCTTAATGCTTTCAATTTATATGTGTTATTTTTAAACTGATTTCTTACCTTAGCTTTGCCAAGGTAAAGGTGCATTTTCTGATTAGCTGTTGGCAAGGCTTCCAGTTCATAAGTTCGCATTCGATTTAATTCTAATTGGAAAGCCATAGCAGGTTCGAGATGTCGATAGATCTTGTCTTCTGCGTATGCATCTCGATTACGGAAGGTAAAAAATTTAGGAAATTGACGTCTGAAATGAATTTTTTTTTTAATCAACACAATATAAGCAAGTGAGTGTCTCGACTCTCGAAAAAATTGAAATCTTTTCAAAATTCTAACATCTCTATAAACGCCACAACATTAAATTGAATTTTAAAAAGACAATATAAGGGCCGTATTATAAAGATCTTAGCTATTAAGATATTTTTATATTTTGTACAATTTAGTTAGCTTTAATTGAAGGCGCAATGAAGTCTAATTTCTAGACTCAAGAATAAAAACTTCACAAACATTCTCTTTGGATGGAACACCCAAAGATGTGTGATAAGGTGTCCATGTGGGTGTCACAATCGCGTCTGACCTCTCATTAGACGAATTGTAAAATTTATTTGGCAACTGGATGAAATATCGACTGTTAAGTCTGATTTTAAAATACATAAAGAAACAAGTTATAAGGCCTTAGATTTGACCCTTGTATTGTCTTTTTTAAAATAAAACAAAATACTATAATATATATTTATATATAAATGAGAATATACCTAATTAGAACAACAAATGTAACTCGACGGATTCCTCTATGATTTAAATCTTCTCGTCTGTCGACACAAAACTTTTCAAACATAGAGGCAAGTTCTGAATCATCTGTGTTTCCTTTATCTTTGATTGCAATTGAGACTATATGAATTGGCTCTATAAGTTTCTAAAAAGAATAATGTAAATCCATATTTATTATTTATTGAAACAGTAAACGAAATGTCATTTTTTATTTTGTAAAATTTTACAAAAATCGATTGTGTTTATTTTGAAAAAATTATCTTTATTTTTTTTTTTTTAATACTAACTTCTTGTTTAGGTTCAACGGGTCCAAGTTCGGAAGGCGAGCATCCAATGCTTGTACTGTTTCGATTATCACCTGCAGCTTCAACAGCCTCCAATAGTTTAGATGATACTTCATAATTTGTAGTCAATTCTTCTAATAAATCAAGAAATTCATCCGCATTTTTAACAAAAGCGTCAAATGATTCAAAAGCTGCCATGCATCCTGTACGTTGATAAAGACCCGGGGGCTCGCTTGTGCTTCCGGTTTCTGCAGCGATTATGGCATTATGCGGAGCTCTGGAAATAAATGATCATTAATGTACATTTTGTTACAGAAGGTTAAATTTAAAGGCGAATATTTGATTAAAAATGTAGTAATAACTACAATATTATCTTTTTTGAAAAATCATCAGAGTGTTCGTTACTGAAAACTAGATGTTATGGATAAGTTTTATTACATGAAAGAAGGGCTGCGCTTACCTCCTCTTCTCGAGATTGAAATTGAACCCTTCTGACTTGTTTGTAATAAAAATTATCCAAAAAATCTCGGACTACATAGAGTGTCCTCACTCGTGATTTTTCCGATAATTAATAAAACTATAGTACAATACATGTATTAGAAGGCCCTATGAAAATGTTTTCAAACTATAATTCGATCAAATAAAAAAATTATAATTATCAGTGCTAATAACATGAATCAATCTTTTCCAACTGGACCATGGAATAATTTTTTTTTTTATGATATTGATGCAAGAATGTGTAATTAAGTTATGATCAACTCTGGCATTGTGAAATGAAAAGGGACAAGTTTTAAGGGTTGGCTGGAGGAGGCGAATCATAAATGATAGAAAGTTGTAGGTCGCAAGAAAGATGCAGGAAGAGATTTCCAGTCTAAAATTTATAGGAATAAACGAGTTAGCGAATGTTTGTTTGTATCCCCAGGAGATGATGAATTAAAAAAAATGCGTATTTTGTACAAATAAAGCTTAAGGAGGTCCTATTTCGCCTCTGAAGGGGAGAAGGGGCTGTCTTTAGGATTCTAGATTGAATGGGAGATATATAAGAGCTAGTGTTTGTGTAATTTAAATTTAATTTGACCTCAAAGTGGTGATGATTGTTCGAAAATCGCTTGTTTGAGGCAATAGGAGTCTTTATCTCGTTAGAAAAAAACCTCATGGTAGTGTCTATAAAAAAGGAAAATGGAGAAGACTGTTCTGCGATGGGTCAGGGAATCAAGCGAGTCTGAATCACCTATTAAGTGTAATTGCTCGCTTCTAAATTGAATAGTGTTTTATTATTAAATACATGAGTTGTAAATCAACTTCCAGAAAGATCAAGTTAAATATAGATTTATTTTTATTAAATATAGTAAATATTATATTTTATAAATTGTAATTGTGTCATTGAATATCTACCTATTCGGATGGGCAGTGGGAAGTAGAAATTGAAAGTGTACTACACTATTATCACTTGTAAGATCTAAAATTTGAAGACAAGTTATATCGTATGATATATAAGAACGTCGAACATAAACCTAAAAGAATAAATAAAATAATAAAATAAAAATTATTAACATATGATGAATTTCAAATAAATGTATTTGACTTACCTCGAGCGCTGCGTTACATACAGCTCTGTTTGTATGATAAAAGAAATCGTGTAAAATGTCAAAAATAGATGTTTCAGACATAATAAGTTTTTGAAGGTTTTCAGGATGAAAATCGTGTCCATACATATCAACTGCGGACAGAAAAATGGATTCCATTTGATTGTGGCGAAGTTCATAAGCTGGTTGGTGGGCAGCAATCAATACCTGGAAAAATAGATTTAATTAGGCTTTATTTATTCATTAACGCTTAGATTTAGTCAGATTTGAAAACTGCCAATAGCATAAATAGTAAATTGAAATTTTCATCACACGTCTTTTGTTTAGATGAACATATTAACACTTGATGCTCTTCATCGTTTATTTATTAGAAAATTTCGATTAATTTTTCATGGCTTAATTTAGGTTGTAGCTTTAACAAGAAGACTAGACCAATGGTATCGAATTCCCGGTGTAATCGAGATCGTAATATTGGGTTAATGGGCTCAAAGAAGGCCTATATATGATACGTACGAACGTGATTTGTTTTCTCATGTTAATAACATAGGAAAGTGTTGAGGACTCATTTATATTTTAAATAAATAAAATACTACATATTTCAATCGATCAATCAGGATAGTAAACACAAGTGTATTAAATTTAAAGAACAAAATCTTTTTTTTTTTTTTTTTTTTTTTTTA
>JALMQS010000066.1:2941317-2987850 GCA_024734495.1 Forficula auricularia | reverse complement strand
AGTAAAGATGTAGCCCCTATGGATCTCGAAAGACCCTTGCATTACTGAAGAGAAGGGAAAGTTGTTTAAGTGAGAGGGTGTAGACGTAGGTGTCTATGCACCCTGGTTTTGAAGGTTTGAAGATCATAGGTGCTGGGAAAGATAGAGGCTGGGAGAGAGTTCCAGTTCCTTGACGTCATGGGGATATATGAATTCGCGAATGAAGTGGTCCGGCACTTTCCTAATTTGACCGCGAAAGAGTGTTGGGAGTCGGCAAAACGTGTGCTGCGTGCAAAGCATGCTTTGGGGGGAATTATTGATTTTATCTCATCAGAGCACTTGCCGTGATAGTATCTATAGAAAAGGGAAAGGGCGGAGACATCTCTTCGATGAGCCAGCGAGTCGAGGGAGTCGGTGAGGGTAGAATCGTCAATTAGCCTGACGGCTCGTTTCTGAATTGCATCAAGGGTAGCAAGAGAATATTTTGAGGCTCCTCTCCACAGATGAGAGCCGTATTCGAGATAGGGGCGGATTTGGGCCTTGTAGATGGTGAGAAGTTGTGGGGGTTTGTAAAATCGCTTGGACCTGAATAAGAAGCCAATCTTCCTTGCTGCAGATTTCGCCACAGAGGAGATGTGTTCATTCCAAGACAGGTCAGATGCGACAGAGACGCCCAACATGGATAGGCTGTCACACATTTTCAGGGTATTCGAATCGAAGTGAATATCAGGGAAATCTCTATTTTCGCGCCTAGAAATTAGACAACATTGAGTCTTGTTTGAATTGAAGTTAACTAAATTTTGAGAGCCCCATTTATTCAGTTTGTCTAGGTCGAGAGTAATTGAGGAGGCAATATTGATTGGATTATTCGGGAGAGAGGGTTTGCCGTGTAGAGTGCTATCGTCGGCGTAACAATGAGTGGGGTTTGCCGTTTGATCAATAAGGTCGTTTATATAAATAAGGAAGAGTGTGGAGGAGATTACAGAGCCTTGGGGAACACCAGAGTTTGTGGAGAACGATTCAGAAGATGTTCCATCCACCACAACTTTTATACTTCGGTTTGTCAGAAAGCTTTCAATCCATTTGCGAAGTGTTGGTGTGAATCCAAAGGCTGGTAGTTTGGCAAGAAGATTTTTGTGCCAAACCTGGTCAAAAGCTTTGGAGATATCAAGGGCTACAGCGAGGGTTTCTTTTCCGGCCTCTAGAGTATTGTTCAAGGTGTGGGTGACATAGGTTAAGATGTCGCCTGTGGAACGATTTTGTCTGAATCCATATTGCCTATCGTGAATTAATTTATTGTTTTCTAAGTGATGAAGGACGTGTTGGTTTATGACTAATTCCATTAATTTGGAAAGAACAGAGGTGATCGAGATAGGCCTGTAATTAGAGATTTGTGATGTGTCTCCTTTTTTAGGAATAGGTGTGACTCTGGCTATTTTCCAGCTTTTGGGGAATATGCCCGACTCGTAAGAGAGTTGGAATAGCTTGGATAAGATAGGGGCAAGTTCAGGGGCGCATTTTTTAATGAGAATTGGTGGGATGTTATCCGGGCCTGCGGTGGATTTGGAATTTAATTTATTAATGGCTTTTATGATTATTTGGGGCCTGAAAATTATTTTGCCCATGAGGTTGGTTTGGGGGGTATAAGTGGGCGGGTTAAGCCCTTTGTCATCTAAAGTGGAGTTAGTTGCGAAATAGGATGCTAGTGATTCGGCTTTTTCAGCGGGGGTCGTGGCTACTGAACCATTTGGGTGAAAGAGGGGCGGAAGTGAGGGGGACGCGAAATTTCTATTTATTGCCTTGTGTAACGAGAAAAAGGCCCGTTTTCCAGTGGGGCAAGATGCGAGACGGTCAGCTATCCTCTGGTCGAATGATTTCTTTGCCTCAGAGATGATTTTTTTGCATGAGCTTCGCGACTTGGTAAATGCAACTCGGTCACATTCTAGCTGTGAAAGTTGCCATTTCTGAAAAGATTTGTTTTTTTCACGGACGGAATCTGCGCATTGTCTACCAAACCAAGGCTTAGAATCCTTGTTCCCTTTAATCAATTTTGAGGGGATATAGGTTTCTAAGCCTATTTGAATTGCCTCGTTAATGGCGTCTGCGAATTCTGAAGCGTTTTTATCTCTGATGCAGAGTTCATTCCACTGGTAAGCGGCAAAAAAGTTACGCATGTCATTCCAATTAATGTTATCGTTATCGACTAGCCATATTTTTCTGGGGTTGGAGTGGGGTGACGGGGGTTTTGGTAAATTGGCGGAGGTTTTAATTTTTATCAGATTGTGGTCAGATTTACCTAAAGGGGCCGAAATTTTTGCTTCATAGGACGAAGGGTGGGAAGTGATGAAAAGATCGAGAAGATTGGATTTTTCATTGGCTTTGTCTGGGATTCTTGTGGGGCCGTTAATAATTTGAGTGAGGCCACACGCCGTTGAGAAGATTTCAGCGTCGGAGCCTGCGGGGGAATTATGGCTAGAAAATTTTAGCCAATTTTTGTTGTGGACGTTAAAGTCACCTAGGAAAGATATTTCAGAAGATGGAAATTCTTTCAGGATATTGCAATGGCACTCAAGGAGGTAGTCAAAAAATTGTTTGTATCTGGGGTCTTTGGGGGGCAAATATATTATGCAGAAAAATTTAGTTGAATGGCCTAACGTGATTTTGATCCATATGGCATCAAATTCATTGGATTCTAGATTAGTTAAACGCCTACTAGGGATGTCCTTTCTAATATAACAGCAGACCCCTCCTTTTTTTCGAAATTTTGAATGAAGTGTATAGTTTTCGAATTGGTAGTCACGACCGTTAGATTTATTCGCGTCAATTATAGTTTCGGATAAGCCTAAAAGAGCAGGTTTTTCATGTTCGAGATGTTGAAATACGTCGTGTAAATTCGAATTGCGAGATAGACCGCGAATGTTGCAGAAATTGATTTTAATTGATGTCATTAGTAAGGAGAGTTTGAGGTGGAAATGAAAAGGGTGACAAGAAAAGTAAAGATAAGAGAGCCGGTAAACCAATTAAAACTCCGAACTTGGATATATTTTTGAATATATTCAATATCAGTGAGCTCTTAGAAATTGGACAGTGGTTTTCCACCGGGCGATTTGAAAAGGTTTAAATCTACCACTTGGATTTATTGTTAGTAGGGGGAAAATTATGAGCTATTTAATAAATTGCTAGATTGAGTCTTAAATTAATTAAAATTAGTTGATGTTGTTAGTGAGGAGAAGAATTATTTGTTATTATTTTAAATACTAGATTTTATAATAGATATATTTTAAATTATAAGATTATTATGTATAGAGATTATTATATAATTATTATGGAACAATTAATATTTAAGGACCGTGCAATAATAAGAAAATGATATTAATAAAAAGATAATGAGAATACGAGTGAAAAAAGTTAAGGTAATATTTAAGATTTAAAATAAGATATTAGTTGAGTTTATTATAGAACAATTAATGTTTAGAAACTGTGTAATAATAGAATATATAATATTAATAAAATGCAGTTTATTTAAAAATATATATATTATGTATTTTAGAAATGAAAATTGTATGTTATTGGTTTAATAACTACTTCTAGAATGATACTAGTGTTTACAATAGATATATTATAAATTATGAGTTAAGATAATATTTAAAATTTACTTAGATACTAGCGTTTATAATAGATATATTATAAATTATAAGTTAGGGTAATATTTAAAATTTAAAATAGGTTGTTAGTTGAAGTTATTATAGAATTATTATAGAACAATTAATATTTAAAAACCTTGCAATAGTAAATAAATAATATTAATAAAATGAAGTTTATTTAATGCGACGTTTGCGTTAAAATAATGTCTGATAATTCTAAGTTACTTTCTGTTGCTCCTGATGATGGGTTAGCTACCCGAAATATATATATCGAGATTAAAGTCTCTTCAAAAATAAATTCGTTTTATTTTTATATCTTAATGTGAAACCTACCAAGTATTTTTTATCCAATAATCTGCAAATTTTTACTAGCATTTAATGTCGACAATAAAGTAAATACTTTCATCTTTATGTATATATGTAAATCATATTCACCACAAATATAGGTGGCTGGTTATATTTAGTTATTAACGGTTGGTAGTATTGAATTATGTCGAGAGCCATTCTAAACAATGTCTTTCATTTCTAATACGTAATACTTGAATATAAACGGTTACGTGGTTTAATGACACTTATTCAATTCTATTATTATTTCAGGTGAATATGATTTATAAAATATGTATTATATTAATTAATTCATAATGTACAAATGTAAATAAATCTATTATTATTTCAGAATCGAATAAGGTCTGTTTTATTCAACCCAATCACTTACAAATTGAATAAGAGTGATAACCAAAATGGCCGCAAAAAAATTAAAAAATTTTATCATGAAGAAAGAAGAAAATGTTTGTGAATTAATGGCAATTTCAAAAAATGATACCACATGGTTTATAATTCCAGAAGAAGACAGAAACATAAAAAACATCAAATATTAATGAATTCTAAAATAATTCAAAACGTGATAAAAAATATTAAAAATATTGGAAATTATAGAAATATAGATTTATCAATAAATGAAGAATTAAAGGCTTATTATTTTGATGAAGAAGAAAATATGTATATGGGAGGAAATTACTTAGAAGAAACTCAAAACAAAGAGGATCTAATGAAGCTGAATCATTTAGAAAAAAGGGAAGACGAATTACAATTAAATGAGGTGAAACTAAAATTTATTCTTGAAGATTTTAGAAAAGAAACATCAGGTGATGAATGGATGACACTATTTGAAGATGAATGTAGAAGATTTAATATCCACAGGAAATTCAAAAAAATCCAAATATTAAAACTATATGTTCAAGAATATGGTATGGAATGGTATTCGGCTAATTTAAAGAAGTTATCAAACCAAGACTGGTCAGCATGGAAGAAATCTTTCAGCGAAACATTTCAATATGAAGAATGGACTTATATTAGAAAAGCAATCGAATATAAATATTTATATGGAGATATGGTAGATTTTATATTAAAAAAGGAAAATATGTTAATTCAAGCAGATAAAGAAATAACAGAAAAATGCAAAATATACTTAATAGTATGCAGTCTACCAATAAGAGTGCAAAATAACCTAAAAAGAGAAAAGTTGAAAACAGTGGAAGATCTAATACAAAATGTTAAGACAACTAGGAGGAATATATGAAACAAAATATAAAATTATTGAAAACCAGAAAGGACCAAAAATACAACCTTTTCAAAAACATAAATTTCAAGGAGAAATAAATAAAAATAAAAAACCATGTGAAAATGGTAAAATTTTAGGGTATGAGAACCGATATCATCCAATTGAAAAATGTTGGTATAAATCAAAATTTATAAAAGAAAATATAAATTTGAATGAAGAAGAAATAGACTTATCAGATGATAAAACAAAAAAACGAATAATCCCGGAAAAATCCGATCCACAAACGCTGATTAAAATAAAAGTAATTACTGAAAAAAATAAATTGATCAAAGCAGTATAAGATAGCCGTTCCACATGTTCATTTATTAACAAAGATAACTATTATTATTTCAGAATCGAATAAGGTCTGTTTTATTCAACCCAATCACTTACATATATATATATATATATATATATACAGGGTGGTCCCGAATTCATGGTACAAACTTTAATGGTAGGTACAGGACATTGTAACAATGAGTTATTGTATAGGAATGTATAGTGTAATAAGTATATGTAATATGTATATGTATGTATAGTGTAATAGTAATATAGTGTATAATGTATGTATAATGTATAGCCGTTATTTCCCCTGTTTACGCCTCACCGCGTCACTTGCGACTATACATTCCTATACAATAACTCATTGTTACAATGTCCTGTACCAACCATTAACGTTTGTACCATGAATTCGGGACCACCCTATATATATAATGATCTCAGATCATGATCGGATCTCGTTGAGAATCATAAAATTATACAAAAAAATAAAATACATAAAAAATTATCTTTAAATGAAACAAAATTAAAGAAAAAATATGAAATACAAAGAATAAACACAAAATAAAGAAGGAGGAATAAGAAAAAATAAATAATTCACAATGGCTTATAATTAATAAATTATTCGAGGGTAAACAAAATAAAAAGGCATTCTATTTACCTGACGTGATCGCAGAGCTACTCGGGAGTGTTCACTTCGATTAAGTGAAGTAAGTTCATTGAGCGTTGTGGCGAGTTCATCTGTAAGACCAGGTTCATTGGACCAAAGGTGATCAATCAGCATAGTTACAAGCATATTTTTCTTGGATACCTTCAAATACCAAAAGAGAATTAGCTTTAGGATTTGTAACAATAAGTATAGACAATTGAAAACACATATATATATATATATATATTTTTGTTTGATATTTAGAAGAAAAGTGAAAATAATTATAATAACATTAGTAGAGCAAATATATATTTATCTGGTATTTAAAAAATAAGACCAGACCGTATTTGCCGAAAATATTTTATTCGTTTATTTAATTGTAGAGCCAACTTCCCAATATATATTTAGTGCTCTATTTATTTAATTGAAAAATGCAATATCTTACTTGAGAATGGGAAAATATTGTTGCCGTAACGGCAGCCATGTCATCCTTATGCTTGTCCCGAATAGCAGTTACGCATTTGTCATAACTACCTGTAATAAGTTAATAATGGTTTATTTTTAATAAGTTTACAATTGAAACACTAAGAATAAATCTCCCAATCTCGGGGCCGCCCCCCCAAAAAAAAGGCCAAGGCAGGCAACCCTCTTAAAAAGAGCCTAATTTGAAAAAGGTTACTTCCTTTTTGCTTACTTTAATCTTCGTTTCACCCCTAACAAATTGGACGGGGTCATTCCGCTGGTCTATCGCATATTGCTCGGGTTGCCTTTCATAAGAGGGTTAAAGAAACAAGGAATCTATTCTGATTTATTTTAAAGACTATTACTACTAAGAATTAAAAAAATGGGTGAACAAAATATATGTTTCACAGTGAAACTACACACCCTTTACTTTATTAATTAATATCATGTTTCACCTAAAACCTACACCACTTTCCCTAAGTAAAAAAAAAAATAACAGAAAGACAGTAGGAAAGTAGAAGAATAAAAGATGAAAAATCCAAAAGGTCATGATTATCAATTATATAATATCAAATTAAATGTAAATAATTTAAATGCTCTATGTATATATATATACTGTATATATATGGTATATGACTCAAATTATGTTTTTATGATGAGATTTCCAGCTAGAACGTTTCGTATGAACTTCAGAAAAAATCTAATTTATGTGATTTTTGTCTTTTAAAAATAATAATTAAAGAAACTTTAACTCAAGAAATGTTTTAATTAAAAAAAAATATAGAAAAAAAAATTATTTTGAATTAACACAGTTCTTTATAAAAGAAATCATAAAACGTTTATTAATTATCCAAAGGTTTCGGGAAAAATTCTCCCTTTATCAATGAAAAAAATTGGAAAAATGTAGATGCTTTATAAAAGAATAATAAAGAAACTCTTATTATTATAATTATTATTAATTCATTCATAAAGAAACTATTTATATTTTTTTCAATTTTTGTCATTTTGTCCCAAAACGTTTGTATAAATAATAAACGCTTGATGACTGTTTTTATAAAGAACTGAATTGATTTAATACAATAAAGCAATCAATAATTTATTTCAAGATATAGGTTTATTTAGTTGTTGAAGATTCGTACGGGATTCCTTGGAAACAACGAATCCGAATGAGCTAAATTCCATTTGGTAAGTTTGAATAATCAACCGTTTTATTGTAATTCAGAAAATATCAGTTATATGTGGTGATAGGTTGAACAATGTGCAAAAGAAAAGAAATACATCAAAATTTATTAATTTCTATTAACTCAACGCCGTGCAGATTCGACAATTATACAAATAACTACCATATCTTCAGGACATATCTATATCTACCACATTGCAAGAATGGGCAAAGCTTAAGGGCCCTGTAGTTCTGAGGGGCTTATCAGGGCCTGTAACTACCATCAGGGTAATGGGGAAGAGAAAATTTGATATTTGTGGTTATATGTACCCAACAGCACTGGTTAAATATAATAAAATCAATATACCTGGTGAGTTTTTTATCTTGAGACAGTCCTATAATTCAAAAACAGTGCATTATATGGAAAAAAGTTTCAAATAAAAGTTTGTTTATAGTGAGGGGAAACTAAACTACGCTATTGTTTGTCGACCTAGAACAAGCTTTCAAGGGTATTTCAATGTCATGTTCTGTTTTTTAAATGGAACCCTATATTTTTCTATACGTCTACTTAATCTACAAAAAAAACTGAACAACTTTCATTAGAACGATTTTTTTATACGACATCAAATAAGCAAAATACATGAATCAATTAGATCTCAAAAAAAATTCTTAATAATTATTCTTAACAATTATTCAACTTAATTATCAAATAATAATGATTAAATAATTTAATAATAATTAATAATTTAATCATTTTTTCGACACTGTTCTGAGACATTCCAGAGTGTATTCCAAGTCTTCTGGATGAATTCCAGTTCCAATTTCCTTATTTTGGCCTGTTTCTTCGTAGCCTTTACATTTCTTGTTTTTTTTATAACGAAGTTTTAATCTCATTATAAACAGTTATTTTCATTGTTGTGACTTTTCGATTTAATAATTATTTATTTAATCATTATTATCTGATAATTAATTAAGTTAAATAATTGTTAAAAATAATTATTAAGAATTTTTTTTTTGAGATCTAATTGATTCATGTATTTTGCTTATTTGATGTCGTATAAAAAATAGTTCTTATAAAAGTTGTTCAGTTTTTTTGTAGATTAAGTAGACGTATAGAAAAATATAGGATTCCATTTAAAAAACTGAACATGACATTGAAATACCCTTGAAAGCTAGGTCGACAAACAATAGCGTAATTTAGTTTCCCCCGGTATAAACAAACTATTATTTGAAACCTTTTTCCATATAATGCACTGTTTTCCAATTATAAAACTGTCTCAAGATAAAAAACTCACCCAGTATATATATATAACAAAATTTGTCATTTTAAAAAAATGACAAAAAAATAAATAAAAGTCAAGCAAATGACCACCTGCTATGTATAAATCAATTAATAAGAGAATAAAAATGTATACATTTTAAATTTTATCTTTTGTTCAACACGCCATTTAACATATCACCACATAGTCCTGAAATATTCTGAATATCTATTCGGATTTGTTGGTGTAATATCTAATTACATATTTCAGATATAACGAAATAAATATATTAAATGATTACAGTTCTTGAAAAATAATTCATAAATGTTTATTAATAATTAAAACATTTGAGCAGAAATTCTCCTTTTTCAATGAAAAATTGTAAAATGTAGTTGCTAAGAAAATGATAAACAGAAGGCTTTAAATATTTTCTTTAAAGTTACTGCATTTTAAAACTTTTCTATTGAAAAAGGAGAATTTCTGCCTAAATGTTTGAATTATTAATAAACGTTTCTGAATTATTTTTAAAGAACTGTATTCATTCAATACAATAGAAAACAATCTGGAATTTATTTCGAAATAAATATAATATGGAAAAATATAAGTGAAAAAAATAAAAATAAATTAAAGATGTATATCCTACCATATTGGAAGTGACTCTCTACGGCATAATATTGACGTAAAAGTTCATGCACAGCGGATTTCATACGGCCACGAATTCCATTTCTATAACGTTGGACAAGCTGCACAATGCTTTGAGTAGTCATAAAAAATACATCTCTTTCCGAACGTTTTTGTAAGGTTGCTGCATGACTATATATATGTATATATATATCTTTTTAGTAAATCATAAAAGAGAAATAGAAAATATAATATATTAGTATTCGAACATACCTATCAATTACACTGGCAATTTGTTGGCTAGGAAATTGAGCAAGGACTGATGTAATATTTCGTTCATATAATGACATTAACATCCTTATCTTCTTTTCTACAGAAATCGGAATGCGGCCAGAAATGGAAGCAATCACTTCCTAAAAATATTATAATATTTAAGAATTATAGTAAATTTAATATTTTTTTGCTAGGTGTTTTTTAAGAAGAAATAAATGAGGTTGACCTCTGTTTAATGCAAATAAGCATACACTTAGTCGCGGGTCGCGACTGCAAGCAATAATGAGGGTGTAAAGTCTACTTGGGTATCTAGTTTGTATTCTATCCTCAAAAATGCAATACTTAAATCGAAAAATTTTCAAAAATAATAAAATAATTATAATTTGTCTTTGGTTTTATTCGTTGCCATTTTGAGAATCAGTATCGAATTCAAGTTAAAAGAAACAAATATGAGTTATAAATAATATATCCAAACGCCTCCCACTCGATCGCGAACCCAAAGGTCGAAAATAATTTTCTTCTTCACTCCGGAGAAACCACAATGAGGCCGCGTCGAAAGACAATTATAAATTAAATTAAATTAGGAACGAAAAAAAGATTTTTATATTATTGGGTTCGGGGATCAGTGGCCGATAGGATAAGAACTAAGGCTCTTATAAAGGCGTCGCAGCGCACATGCGAAGATTCCGGGTTCGAATCCCGGCTGATCCTTTTGTCTATAATATAATAATCTTTTCTTCATTCCCTAATTTAATTTAAGTTATAAATAATTTTTATTTTATTTTTTATTTTTTATTTATATTTTCCTATGACCTCACTTGCCTCATCCGACGAAACTCCACTGCAAACATTTTATATTTGTGAGGGACTCTTCATCTTCAGTATTTTTTATAATTGATTTATGTTTTTTTCTTCTCTTGAATATAAGTCTTAATTGAATATATGTAATTTCATTTGTCAGTTAGTTCATTCATCCCCATTAATTATCTATACATATTCATAAAGATAAGAGTAAATAAATATTTTATTTAATATGGATGTTTCACCTTGCACCAACACCACAATCTCTACTGATTATACATATTCATTTATATATAGATGTATGTTTCTTTGCATTAAGCAGAGGCCACCCTCATTGTTTTTTCTTATTAAAATCTATATAAATTGCTAATATTTTTTATCATCTACTTCCTGTAATTCAAGAAGTGGTAAACTTGGATCTCTTAAAGATGACATAAATTGTTCTATAATTTTGCGAAGTCTCACTTGATGATAAGGATCAGGAAGACAATACCCTATCAAAGGATTATTTAACTTTTAATTATAAATTCATTAAATTGATTTAAGCTATGGTAGTTGAAGCTTTTCAAAATAAACAACATTATGCACTATCTATTATATATAGGTATATACCGTAAATAAATATACACAATACACACTCGACTTTACGATGACTTTATTTTGTTAGTGCTTTAATAAATATATATAATAAATATATTTTCCAGTGTATAATGTGGTTTATTTGAAAAAAGTTCTAATATAAATTCATTTTAAAATATTTGCTATATTTTAGTAAAAATGTTTTACCTGCAAGTATATTTTCAAGAACAGTTCGGCAATAAAAATGCTGTTGGTTAAGTTTTTCTGTGGCATGTGGATTTTCATGAGCAGCGGCTTCTGAAGCTGAAATTGGGAAACCTCCTTGATATTCTGTCGCTCGCATTGCCAAAGCTGGATCATCCAACTCCAAGTGGGCTAGAAGCATTCCAGGTTCAACTACCGCACCGGGCCTCTTCACATAAGAAACAATTCCAGCCTCAGAGGCAGTAACAGTCATCACCATTTTCATGACCTAAAATTAAAATAAAATTATATAATAATTGAGGATTTAATGGAAGACAGTCAAGGAAGAAATAAAAAGATGATTCCCAATAAAAGAGTATTTATTGGAAGGGACGAACTTTTCAGAGGATATTTCCTCCTTCTTCATACCTACACATACTCTAGTCTATTGATGATGGAAAGACAAAACAAATTTTATAAACACCAACGAGCACTGAAAAATGAGATAAAAGGAGAATTATTACATCCTTCCTTCGTTGACCTTTGAACCCTGAAGGAGGGAAGTTCCTCCGAAACTTCGGTTCAAAAGCTGTTAAAAGAAAATCTTTCAATAAGTTACTATTGTAATGGGAATCATCTTTTTATATATTGTTGGAGTGTCTTCAATTAAGATATATATATATATATATCTACCAGTTTGTCCCAGAGGAAAACTTCTAATATATAACAATTGTATAACAATTTTACTTATGTTGATAATCAACAAACTCTTAGAAAATTCTGTCTTATGTAGTTCATTCATTTTTTTTGGGTCACCGACATAGAACCATCTACTCCTTTCTCCTTTTTTTATAGATACTACCAAAGTGTTTATCCTGACGAGATAGGGTAAAGGATGTAGTGATTGGCCCCTACTGCTCTAAACGACTAAAATAAGAAATATAAATGTCAAAAAGGTGTAGAGAAAAGTTTTAAATTACGGGGTATCTATGTTAGTTGTGGCGGCAAGATTGTTTTGATGATAGCAAATCTGGTATCCCGAGTCATATTATTTCTCCAATGGAAAAATAAATAAAAACGTAAGCATAGTATGCTAAGTATTTTATTTTATAAGCGTTAATGATGTATTTTTTTAATGTAGATTTTTAAAAAACGCATAAATATGAGATATTTTAACAGATTTTGATGTGGTAAATAATGCCTTGTCAGTTTTTAAGTCCGAAAGGCGTGGGCCAATAGCTACTTCCCCAGTCATAATGGAGATGTAGTGATTGGGCCCCTGCTGTCTTAGAATGCTAGTTAATAAGAATATGCCTTTGCCAGGGTGGGCTAATGATTGTAGAAAGACTGGGCCAATGACTGTAGTAATGGGACCAATAGCTAGGTTTTGGAGAAATTTTTTGAACTTTGGGTCCTTATTAAAAAATGGTTCCAGAATCTTACATTTTTTTATTTTGAGTCAAAAGAAATTTACTTTTAGCATTCAGATAGAAATTTATAAGTTGATTGTCTTTCAATAATTGAGTAAAAACAAGGTAAATTTGATTAGGGGGGCCAATAGTTATGAACTTTACCCTAAGGTCAATAATTCCATTAAACGGGGCCGAATCTAGCCACAGGTGCGCCTAGGCACGTAAATTGCATGCTGAGTAAATTAAGCTTTCGGAGGAATTATTGACTTCATTTCATTGAAGCACACGCCAAGATATTATCTATAAAAAAGGAAAAGTGTGAAGACGCTTAATTATGTGTCAACGAGAGTCAAAGTCAGAAAGGGTCGAATCACCTCTTAATTTAATTGCTCGCTTTTGAATCGCTGGGTAAGTGTATGATAAATGTTGTCTAAAGAATTATATAATTAAATTTAAAATATTTCATTAAATACTAAATTATATAAGTTTTTAAAAATTTCGAGACCTCCATTTCAGCATAAGCTTGACCGCGTTCAACGTGACCGCCATCCTCAATGAGATAATTAATTAATTTTCCAGTTGAAGGTGCTCGAAGAAGAGAAGGGTCTCGTTCTTTTTCAAATATAGTGGTTTGATTTCCAATTACAATTCTATAACGATCAACTTCTTCTCTCATATAGGTAGTGAAACTAGATCCATCAACAGAGAGTAAAATGCCTGGAAAAAATTTAAAATAATCATTAATAATTATACTAGAAAAATTTAAATAAAAATATGGTGTATCTCTATTCTAGCAATATCAGACGACATAAGTGAAACTTCAAAAGTTCAGTTAATATAGTCCGAAGACCAAAATAGAAAGAAAGAAGAGTTTTACAAAAATAATAATAATATTAAATTGAAAGTTTCTTTTTGCCGAGAGTAGCAGAAGTGTGTCTTCTGCTAGAAAAATATATTTTTTATGTATTTATTTATAAAGAGACTATAATTTCGAGGGCTTTGCTCTCTTCATCAGTCTATTACAATGATTCACAGTAATTGATGTATGGAAAAAAGTTTTACACCTGATCTGGATAAATTAATATATAAATAAACTATAGTCTCTTTATAAATAAATAAAAAATTTATTTTCCAGTAGAAGACACGCTTTTTTTATTGTCTCCTTTAATATTATTAGAATTCAATAAAAAGTTTAATCAAAGTTAACAAAAATGAAATTATGAACTGAGAACAAATTTTATTTTCAATAAATCCTCTTGTGGGTGCAGTAATTCTGTCAGGGCTGATGAATTTTACTAAAGAATAATAAATAAATTTTCTTAAAGAATAATAAAAAATTTATTTACCTCCGTCAGAGAGTCGATGAATTTCAACTTCTTTATAAGTGTTATTTAATACAAGGAAGTATGAATTTGGTCCGGATTTTGTAGCTTGAACTTTGAACTTGAAACTTCCATGAATTAAATCAACATTAACCGTGTTGACGAGAGTATTACAGCCTTGAATCTGCCCACTGAAAAAAAAATTGTTTATATACACATTTACACACTCCTCTTTTTATTATTTTTTCAATTTTTTTTTTTTTTTTTTTTTTTTATTATTATTGTCACCGGGAACAAACCCCATTTAGACAACACATCAGTAAAGTGATAGTAGGGTTAGTGAGGGAGCCGAGTTTTAGCCCGTCGAAATTTTATATGCTAGCCAGGCTCGAACCCGGGCCTCCCGCTTGAACATTGTCATCAACAATACTGAAGCGGGGCCAGCGCCTTAGCCAGCTAGGCCAACCCGACTCCCCAATCTATTCTTTTATTATTAAAAAATCTCGAGCATTCTTGAGTGATTTTTTTTCTATATATTCGTATAGTTACAATCAAGAATAAATAAAGGTTAATATATATTGAAAAAATTGTCATACCGTTGAAGTGAAGCTTGGAATGTGTGAAAAGCGTCAAGAATAGTGCGATCAGCGATGTGTAAAGCCCCACAAATGACTCCTAATAAGATATCGGGTTTTTCAGGTTGTACTCGTTCAGCTATCAATAAATCTAGCCAAGCGGTGTCAATTTGATTGTTCTGGAAATTGGGTGTTTCTAGTAATTTTATTAAATATTCCACTGTAGTACGAAAATCTCCCCGAATAGATAATTCTTTGAGAGCGATGACTAAATTCCTTTTAGAAGAATAAAAATAAAATTAGTTAATAGAAGAATTAGCATATTATAAAATTATTGTATTTACTCTCGTGCTTGTTCTCGATTTTCTCCCCACGAGAAACAATGTCCAAATTGGGAATCAGCAAATTCGTGTAATCCTCCTGCAGCTGCTACGGAGAAATATCCCCAAACATTTTTGGAAGATCTAAAATTAAGCTCTTGAACGGTTCCAGAACTTGGCTTGAAACCTTTAAAAAGAAATGTCAATTTATTGATATGGTATGCATTTAATATGATGAATAAGAACCGGATATTGGCTAGTTGTCTATTTTTTTCCTTTATCATAAAACGTAGGCCGTTGCCTAGAAATGAAATATCACTGTCTTATATGTTACTACGAGTACAACAATATTAATTTAATAATATCTATTTTTGACTATTCTGATAGTAATTGCATCATTCGTGAATAAAAGAGTCCTATTAGTCGATATTATATGATGTATTTTCGTACTGTTGGAAGACGCATAACGGACACATGGAAGACCGACTTAAGGCCCTAATATTGCATAGATATTATGTAATGAATTCACTAGAATTTGTTTCTTTTAAAACGGGGAGTAAAATTATTTTCAAACATAATTTTCTTAAATTGAAAAGATTTAGTTTTCAAAGTTGTTGATTTCTCTTTAAAATGATTTTCTTGTCTGTGTGTCTGGATTCCGAAACCCAATCCATAACTTAGGGCCAGTTGTATCTCGGTTGGTAAAGTCTTTGTAAAAGTTGAGAAAGGGTAAAACCATTGAATTCACCTTGTGGGTGAATTCTAAGGTTTTACCCATTGTCAACTTTTACAAAGACTTTACCAACCGACATACAACTGGCCCTTAGAGACGGAAATTAGTAGAACTCATTTTTATTTCAAGGCTAAAAATATTGATATAAAAACTTGTATGATTCAAGAACGTTCAATTGTATTAAGCGCCAAATAATTTCCATTTTTGTTGTGATGAAACTGTACTAGATGAAGGAGGAGGTATCAGCCAAAGATGAAATCACTGGGTTCAATAAAACACATTTAATGAGACGTTTCGGCCTGAATTTTATTTGGCCATCTTCAGTCAATTAGGAGATATACACAAAATGCGGTACACATATATGATCGAACAAAGCCTTGTCAAAAATAAAAATTTTTTTAGCTTCATGTGAATTTATAACGTGCCTGGACCCAAAAGTTTCAGAATGAAAGTGTATAACTCCTAATTGACTGAAGATGGCCAAATAAAATTCAGGCCGAAACGTCTAATTAAAGGTGTTTTATTGAAACCAGTGATTCCATCTTTGGCTGATACCTCCTCCTTCATCTAGTACAATTTCCATTTTTTGTAAATTTAGGAATAAGAAACGAATATCGTTGAATGTTCATTCTGGATTCAAAATTTTTCTATTTCTAATTGAATTTGGTTTTGGGCTATCTAGCTTTTGAACTTCCGGTTTAAAAATGCTAATAAATATCTTCTTTTTTTATTATATGATTTTATTGAGATTTTTACACGTTGCCAGGACAAAGACAAATAAACAAACAAATGTTTCTAGAAATGCAGTTTGAATAGTTTAATAGTGTAGCATTAAAGATCTTAACATCATCCGAAATCGAGGATTTAAAATTGTCTTTAAGTTTCATGTGAAGTAAATCGAACCTTTTCAATTTGCGTGAAAATATTTTAGATTAATAGCAATTTAGCGAAATAGAATTTTTGTAAAAATTCTATAATAATAAATTTAATTTTTATTTCCTATTGTGTGCCTATTTTTGACATTCTTAATATCTATGAATCCGGTTCTTAATAATCAAGATTAATTAATAAGAAATGTACCTTCATCAGGATTTTCACTTGTGATACGAGCTGCAATGACATGACCTGAAGGTTGAGGCTTGTGAATAGGTAGATCGAAATCAATTTCGTTATCTCCCCAAGGGGATTCTCCATAAAGAAGACGGATATCCTTAATATGATATAATGGAAGTCCCATTGCAATCTAAAAGAAGAAAAAAAAATCACAAATAAAAATTTATCTATTAAAATTGGCTAGATTTGAGAATCAAACCTGAAGTTGTGCAGCAGGTAAATTGACATCAGCCACCATTTCTGTGCATGGATGTTCGACTTGCAAACGAGGATTTAGTTCAAGGAAATAGTAATTTCCGTCAGTATCATAGAGATATTCAACTGTTCCAGCACTCACGTACCCGACCATTTTAGCTAAACGTACAGCAGCCTTGAAAAAAAAGAAAAAAAATCATCAATTACTTATTTTAATTAAATTGAAATTTTCTTTTTGCCGAGAGTGACAGAATTTTTATAAATTAAAGGAGACAAAAAAAGAGTGTGTCTTCTGCTGGAAAAATAATAAATAAAAAAAATGTATTTTCCAGCAGAAGACACACTCTTATATTGTCTCCTATAATTTACTTTTTTTTTAAATAAAGAAATATAAACAATCAAGGGACTAATTATTTTTACAAAATGACACTTATTCCAAGTTTTATATCAATTTCTTAAAGATTTTCGAGAGAAATTTTTAAGCATTCTTATTTCCTTGAATTTCTTTTTTTTATGTTATTTTAGATTTAAGGTAGGTAGTTCTTTCACAAATGCAAAAATTCAAGAAGTTTTTGAAACTTGGAATATAAGTCATTAAAAGCATAATACACATACTGTTAAAATTTGAAGACGATTTACCACACCAAACATGAAATAATTGCGATTAAAAATGACATTTTTTACATATGTTAGATAGGGAAAGGATGGGGAAATGATCATTATTTTATTTTTTTTCACCATCTTGATGAAAAACTAATATTTGTTAAAATAATATATTCGGAGTAACTTAAAAAAAAATTTGAAATTATTTACCACGTAGTTTTTTTCAAACACTGTTTGAGGAGAGAAAAAGGAAGCATGTTTGTTTCCTTACTTCATTTACCCTTTGAACTAAAGAAGTAGAGAAGAATCCTCAGAAAAGTTGTTTTTAAATGAAAGGGGAAAATAGAATGACAGTCCAATAATTTTATTTGGAAATGTAATAATCTTTTCTTCACTATCCTTGGGCTGCCTTTCATTACTTTTCAATTACATTTGCCTAATTTTTAAAGTTTAGTCTTTTTTTGAGTGATTTATTTATTTGTGGTTTTCTGTGGAAGGTATCTACCGTATAAATCAAGACTCGACTGTTTATTCATATTGCCCTCAACATCAAGATTAAATAGTGCTTTAAAGAAATGCACACACAAAATAAGTTTTCCTATTTAATATAGATATATTACGAATTATTGGGAGTACGTAATTTCTGGATTTCAGAAATGAGAATTTCGGAAAAATACAAAGTCAAAAATGAAAATTTCGTATTTATTCGCAAAAAAGAAATGAGAAACAAAAATCACTGTATTTCGAACCTACAGTAATCAAAGAAATTATTGAAATAATATCAATAACTCCAAGAACAGCTGGCCTTCCAAAAATACAACAGCTACAAGACTGAGGAAAACCTGCTTCATTTCAACAAAGTAAGGAAAGAAGTCACAAAAACAATAAGGCAAACAATAAAAATAATTTTTTAGAAAAAAATAAAACCGACTTCAAAAAAATTAAATGCAACAAATAAAATACACTAAAAGGTATAAAATAATTATTAACTTATTTAGTTACAACTAAACTACGAAATATTAACATGAAATTACTTTTTGTACTGGGTGCCAATGCGATTCATAAAAGGTATATATGTTTGGCACCGAGTTAAAAAAGTAATTTCATGTTAATATTTCGTAGTTTAGTTGTAACTAAATAAGTTAATAATTATTTTATACCTTTTAGTGTATTTTATTTGTTGCATTTAATTTTTTTGAAGTCGGTTTTATTTTTTTCTTAAAAATTATTTTTATTTTTCTCTTTTTAGTGATGTTATTAATAGTGATCATATCATCAGAACTTGACCAAATTAATATGGCACCATCCCTAAGATACCCCCTTTCCAATAAAAAAAGAATCATCGAAATCGGTTTATAAACAAAGAAGTTAGGCATGAGCAAACCTAACAAAAAAGGTCTAATACCTATGAAAAAAAAATGGGATCAATCGGAAGGTAGACTGAACCCAATGCAAAATTTTTTTTCAAAATCGGTTGACAATTGGCGGAGATATGAGGTAACATAGGCACAAAAAAAAAATAAAGTAAAAAAAAAAAATTCAGTCGAATAGAGAACCTCCTCCTTTTTTGAAGTCGGTTAAAAAGAAGTTACATTAAACAACAACTAGAATTAATAGAGAAGAGCTCCCACACACACAACACAAGGGAATTCCATAGATTATTCAAGAAAAATATCCAAGAATATAACCCTCAGAATCTGACCTTCAGATCACCAGAAGGCAAATTGGTAATAACAGACCAAGAAAACAGCAGGGAACTCGCAAAATACTTCAATAATATTCTCAACTGCCCAGAACGAGTCGAAAGATTCCCTAAGGAACCACCCAACTACGTCCACCCACCATCACCGCCACCAACAAAAGAAGAAATTCAGGGACATATACAAAAACTAAAGAACAACAAAGCTCCAGGAGAAGATAGCATAATAGCAGAACTAGTTAAAAATCTCGGACCCATTACCATCGGTGAATTATCTAAAATAATAACAGATATCAAGCAAAACGAAAAGCTACCGGATGACTGGAAGAATGCACTAATTCACCCCTTGCACAAAAAAGGAAATAAATCCGACATTTACAACTATAAAGGTATTTCCCTCCTTCAAACAGGCTATAAGATATTGTCGTCATGCCTTCTCAAACGACTCCAAGAACAGCTGGAACATAAAATTAGTGAATATCAAGCAGGTTTCCGGACCAACAGATCATGTGCGGAACAAATATTCAACCTAAAAACCACACTCAAGTATCGAGCATCAAGAAATAAACCAACCATCTGTGTATTCGTGGACTTCGCGAAAGCATACGACTCAATTGATCGTCGCTCTCTCGGAAGAAATGGGTCTCGACCCCAAGACGCACAGCCTAATTAAAGAGACACTAGAAAAAAACCACTTCTAGGGTAAAATTCATGGGAGAAATTTCTGAACCATTTTCATTAAGAACAGGAGTCCGTCAAGGTGATGGGCTGTCGCCACTTCTCATCAACATCGTCCTAGACAAGGCTGTGCGCAAGTGGGAAGAAGAACTGAAGAATCAAAGTTTCTGGCGTCCGCTACGCCTAGGAAGAACCAGGGAATATAGAAATATCATGCCTTGCGTTCGCGGATGACATAGCGATGTTATAAGACGATGAAGCCACAGCAACAAAATAGATCACAACTCTGAAGAAATGCTCGGAAAGAGTGGGTCTACAAATCTCCTTTGAGAAAACTAAATTCTTCGCGTCAAAGTGTGACATCAAGTCAATAAACATAGAAGGCAAAATAATAGAAAGAGTGCCACATTTCAAATACTTGGGTGAAATCCTCGAGCCAACAGGATGAGAGAAAGAAAGCCAGAAGAATCGCCTATTAAAAATCAAGAAAGCCTATGGGAGAACATATAACATGTACAATAAGAAATGCCTGTCAAAGAAGACTAAAATCATGCACTACAATACAGTCATCAAGGCAGAAATCCTTTACGCCAGCGAAACTCTTACTCTAATCAGAAAATCAGATATGGAAAATATCTTGAAGGAGGAAAGGAAAATCATGAGAAAAATTCTGGGGCCTGTAAAAACAGAAGAAGGATACAGGCTAAGGCCCAATAAAGAAACAGAAGAACTTTCAAACGTGGCAGCAGATATCCGTTGAAAAAGACTGAAATACTAAGGCCATATTCTCAGACTTCCTTCAAGCAGATTGGCCAACAAAATCACGGTGTTTCTAAAGAAACTCAAAAACATCCAGTGGGTTGAAGAAATCAATAAAGATCTAGATAGAGCAGGGATAAGTCGATCAGACATACAGGACAGAAACACGTCCCGGAAAAAGATAGAGGCGTGGATGGTCCAACCAGAAAGAGACATCAAAAAGAAAACTGGCACAAAATAGACCGAAGAAAGGAAAAAGGCTCATGGAGATAAAATGAGGATATTCTGGCAAATTAAGAAGAGCCAGAATCAAAGATAAAAATAGAACAACAAACAAATAAAAAAGATGGAAGCTTTGCGTGATCCCAAGGGTCCAAACGCAACAAAAAAAAAAAAAAAAAATTAATTGAAAGGAATATTATGGTTGTAGTCTCACTATTCGCTTTCTCGTCTTCTCTCGGTAACTACGAAGTTATAGATGTAAAATCTCTCTCAACATCCACTCTATTAAGGGGACTATGGGTTTATATGTATTGTAATGCTATTTTAGATAAGCTTTCCAATAATAAGTAGGCTTCAAAGCTGATATGGGAGTGCTTGAGGCTATAGATGGCCTACATTTAACCAATGTTCGTTCAAAAAGCTCATAAAAAATATTTCGCTTATAATTACTAATAATAGTAAAATTCGCAATTTATTCCCATCTATTTCCTAAATAAAAAAATTACGTAGTCTCTACATATATTTTTGAGACTGATATAAATTATAATTTTGAAATAGTCTTTGTATAATTAAAAAAACAATTGATGATTAAAGATTTGTGAATAATTAATTAATAATTATATATTCTGAATCGAAATTATAAAGATTTATATAAAAATCAAAAGAGATGGTTTGATGTAGGTATAGAAATATAGGCTATACACATGATGTAATCAACTAAGTCAACAGTATTTTAAGTACCTTTTCCATTTCATGGAAGACTTCCGGAAGAGCTATAACAGCAGGTGCTTCTTCGATGATTTTTTGATGACGGCGTTGGATACTACAGTCACGTCCAAATAATGAAATAGCATTTCCATATTGATCGGCAAGTAGTTGAACTTCAAGGTGACGGGCACAACGGGCTAATTTCATAACAAAAATAGGAGAGCCAGGAACTTCGGCTAGTACCTAAAATAATATTCAAAATCAATAAATTATTAAAATTACTTATTTTTAAAATTTTTATGAAAGAGAAATTTACAATGTATTTTTAAAACAAAAATTTAATTAAAAATTGGCATTGGGAAAATAATTTAATTATGGGAAGAGGTTACCCTCTGAGAACACTACCCTACTCAGGATTTCGCTCTGCCACGAATAAAAACCCTAGTAATAAAACGGTGATTCTACAACACGATAATAAAAATTTTATTCAACACATTTAGAAAATTACGTTGACTCTACCACAACACTATAAGCATATTAATTATTTTTTGAAAATCGATTCTATGGGCACAAAATTTACACTTGATTAATAGAAATACAAGAACAGTATCTATTTGTTCAAAAATCAACAGTGTCTTAGATCAATATATTATATTTTAAACATATTTTTTTTATAATTGAATTTTTGTATAATGACAAAATGATACCTCTAATTATTGAAATAAAAAGACCAATGTTTGGAAAAATTTAAAGTTCCTATTTCTAATGAAATTGAGTTAATTCTTGATAAAAATGAAGTTACTTAAATGAAATTAAAAAATATATATTTTGTTTTTGATAGATTTTGCCAAGTAAAGTCGCTTTTTGTACAGAGTTCTAGTCCCATATAACACGCGGTTTAACACAATACGACATTTTGCAGCGACTCATCTAGGGTATTTTAGAACGGTTGCCTGAATAACAAATCTATGATTTATTAAATTTTATATGTATACGGGCTGCTCCAGGCGTGCCTACGGCACACCCTCTACAGCTCGGCCCTCCGGGCAGGTGGCCCTGGCGGGTGGCGTCTCGGCATGTGATTATTAGGTTTGTAATATATATTTGTAATATTTTGTTCCCTCTTTCTCTCAGTTTTCTAAAGAGTAAATGTACAAAAAAGCTAAAAATGTCTATATTTGGAAGTAGGTGTACACGATTTTAGGTCGCGGTTCACCCCTCGTTTATAGATAATAGAAATGTCAAGAGAAAAAAGAAAACAACCTTAGTCTTCAAAAAATGTTTAAGTAGCCATAAAGTTGAAAAGAAATGAAACCCGTATACTAAAATAAATTGAAAAATATTAAAAGGTGATTCAATTATGTAAAGGAAACATAATGTGGAGAGAGAGATGGAATCAAGGATGAAATTAAGAAAGATCGAAGGGACATTAAAGAATTTTGAAGGCTGGTTTATGGTAGATAATTTGACAAGTGCTAAGTGAAATAAATTTGGAAAACTATTCGATTGAAAAAAATAAAGATATTATGGAGACGAACAGGTTAATAATTTATTTATAAAGAGCATATTCAAAAACATAAATTTGTCAAAGTTCTCTTAACTCCTTGCATAAAAACTTTTAATGAACGAGTTCTGTGGAACACCCTGTATACATATAAAAGCTCAATGTGTCAAAAAATAGTTAATCGCTTATGTGGCTAGCTTGCTATGACAACAAAACGAATTTTCTATATCCAATCAGGTAATTGACATCATGAGAAGAAACATATCAAATAGCTCTAATTAAAAGAGTGATGATGAAGGTCAAACCTTCGAAATTATAGTCTCAAACGAATAAATTATATATACATATAGGTATTTATATTTGGTATATATTTATTTGCATCAAGCAGAGGACATCATTAATTTCTCTTTATGAACTTCAATGATTCCTCTTTATAATATTAGTAGGTATTTATTCAAAGTAAAAAAAAGAAATTAAAAATACATAAGAAATCTAAAAAGAGAATCGGTAATATGTCTTTCTAATAATAATAAAATAGGGTTTGCAGTCGCAAAGAGGAGACAAGGAGCCCTGGAACAATATCCTGGTTTAAATAAAACAACAGGCCAAGTCAAGTGTTCTCCTCAATCCTTCAGATAAAAAGCTATCTTCTTTGTTGACGTTGAACCGCTTTGTTTATGTAGTACTAGTTGTTATTGCAACTCGTAAATTTACAATTTAAGAAAAAGAGAAGCCACGGATAATGGGAAATCGTGAAGTATTTATTAATTTCAATTTCCTATTCAAGAAATCCGGCCAGCTCGGATTGAATGATTCTCCTACTTCTATTTAGCGTAACAGAGAGTCAAATTTAATTTCATTTTTGAATTTAATCAAATACAGGGTGATTATAAGAATATAGCAGTTTCAATGCGTTATAATATCAAGTACCTGGAGGCACCGAGCGATGCTCGGTAACTTCTTCCATCAGTTAAAATCTTTATTTTAATATTATTTTTAATTTAAAATTTTTGATAAAAAGGTCGATTTTTATTTGAGAGCCGTTTTCAAATTGAAATAAACTGCAACGGATCGTTGCTAAACTTTATCCAAATTCATTTGAAATATTAATATGTTTATTCCTTTATTATTAATCAGATATCACTTGCTATTTGCAGTTCATGTTGACTTTAAGTAAAAAATAATGATCGATTCTCATTTAATAGTCGAGGAATAACCATTCTACATTGAATTTTGACGTTTCGGTTATTATTGGTAACCATTGCTGAAGACATGGAGGAATCGAGTTAAAATCAAAAATAGTGATCGATTCTCATCTAATACTTGAGGAATAACAATTCTACATTAGGTTTTTGACGCTTCGATTATTATTGGTAACCATTGCTGAAGACATGGAGGAAACGGCTTAAAATCAAAAATAACGATCGATTCTTATCTAATACTAGCGGAATAACCTTATTGCATTCCATTTTTGATGTTTTGACTATTAATGGCAACCTCTACTGATAACGTGGAAGAATCGACTTAAAATCAAAAAGACTAAATTCATTTATGGCAAACAACTCAAGCTTGAGTTGTTTACCAAAAGAATTTAGTCTTTTTGATTTTAAGTCGATTCTTCCACGTTATCAGTAGAGGTTGCCATTAATAGTCAAAACATCAAAAATGGAATGCAATAAGGTTATTCCGCTAGTATTAGATAAGAATCGATCGTTATTTTTGATTTTAAGCCGTTTCCTCCATGTCTTCAGCAATGGTTACCAATAATAATCAAAACGTCAAAAACCTAATGTAGAATTGTTATTCCTCAAGTATTAGATGAGAATCGATCACTATTTTTGATTTTAACTCGATTCCTCCATGTCTTCAGCAATGGTTACCAATAAAAACCGAAACGTCAAAAATCCAATATAGAATGGTTATTCCTCAAGTATTAGATCAGAATCAATCACTATTTTTGATTTTAACTCGATACCTCCATGTCTTCAGCAAAAGGTAACGGATAAAAAAACAACGCAGTTTAAATGAGCTGTATCACCGATCAAATGAATAAATTTTAAAAGTTTTTTTTAAATTTTGGTAAAATAAGGGAATTTAAAAAAAAGTACAAACTTACTCTAGAGTAAAGTACTTTAAAATATACTTTTACTAAAAACTTTATTTAACCTTTTTTTGTTGTCCCCAAGGTACTTAATTAGGATTTTAAATTTCATCAAAATTGGTTAAGTCATTTTCAAGATATTTAGAAAAAACTAAAAAAGTACCGAAATAAAGTACTAATGTTTGTGGGCCGATATGTACCAAAAACGAATCAGCGCTTCATTTTGTTAAACTAATGGTAGGTTTTCAATTTCATTTCAATCGGTGCAAAAGTGTGGAAAAAATCGTGGACGAAAAAAACGATAACATACATACATACATACATACATACATACATACATACATCCCCACGCACTTCCAAAATAAACTGCAACGGATCGTTGCTAAACTTTATCAAATTCATTTGAAATATTAATATGTTCTTGAGTAAAGTACTTTAAAATATAATTTTACTATAAACTTTATTTAACCTTTTTTGTGGTCCCCAAGGTACTTAATTAGAATATTAAATTTCATCAAAATTGGTTAAGTCATTTTAAAGATATTTAGAAAAAACTAAAAAAGTACTGAAATAAAGTACTAATGTTTGTGGGCCGATATGTACCAAAAACTAATCAGCGCTTCATTTTGTTAAACTAATGGTAGGTTTTCAATTTCATTTCAATCAGCGCAAAGGTGTGGAAAAAATCGTGGACGAAACAAACGATAACACACACACACATCCATCCATCCATCCATCCCCACGCACTTCCAAATAAACTGCAACGGATCGTTGCTAAACTTTATCCAATAAAATTCAACCTAATAATACTACAATTTGTGACCTTAATTGAGTCCATGGGCTCCGTAGTCTTTACCTGAGGACCCTTTGAAGTCCCGCTTGGCGCGAGAGCGATTACGATACTTTACCCATGCTACGCATTGGATAAAGTAAAAATTGCACTTTTTGGCCTCTCGATGAGACCCCATGTAATTTTTGGCAAAATCGTCACGTGCTAAAATTCAACCTAATTGAATACTACATTTTGTGACCTTAATTGAGTCCATGGGTTCCGTAGTCTTTACCTGAGGACTCTTTGAAGTCCCGCTTGGCGCGAGAGCGATTACAATACTTTACCCATGCTACGCATTGGATAAATTAAAAAAATGGCACTTTTTGGCCTCTCGACGAGATTCCAGGTAATTTTTGGCAAAACTGTCACGTGCTAAAATTCAATCTCATTGAATCACTTCAATTTGTGACCTTAATTGAGTCCATGTGTTCCGTAGTCTTTACCTGAGGACCCTTTGAAGTCGCGCTTGCCGCGAGAACGATTCCAATACTTTCTCCCATGCTTCGCATTGGATAAAGTAAAAAATGGCACACTTTTTGGCCTCTCGACGAGAGTCCCTGGTAATTTTTGGCGAAATCGTCACGTGCTAAAATTCAACCTAATTGAATACTACAATTTGTGACCTTAATTGATTCCATAGGTTCCGTAGTCTTTACCTGAGGACCCTTGGAAGTCCCTTGGCTCGAGAGCGATTGCAATACTTTACCCATGCTTCGCATTGGATAAAGTAAAAATACAATTATATTTATATAGTATTCGACCAATGTTCCCCCACCTCCACCCTGCTCGACCCCACCTCCGAAATCTCGCCCTACCCCGGATCCCGCACCACTGCCCCCCACCTTCTGTACCCCCCACATCCACCACATCAACCCCCGCTCCAGCATCAAGATCGCTTTCTCATCCTCAAAACTTGTTAATAGAGTTTGTTTCATCAAAATCGTTAGACCCGTTTTTAAAATAAAAATAATACAAATACAAATACTTATATATATATATATAAATAATATATATACCTGGAAGACCGAGCTTTTTTCGGGTTTAGTTAATGCTTGACAACAACACACCACAATACTTCTTCAAGGCCTTTCAGAATAAAAGATTAACCCGACCCATTGTCTGTCTGGGTACAAAAGAGAAAAGAGAAAACCTTTTTAAATCCCTAAGATTTGCATTTTTCTACCTGAGAATAATTAATTTGATTACGAAAAAAACCCCATCAAAAACAATTTTGTCGATGGACCGTGACAGATCGAATGGTCACCCCAAAGACCCCCTAACCGTGAATTTCATCAAAATCGGTAGAGTCGTTTTCAAAATAGAACCAAGATACAAATATTTATATATGTCGGATATATATATATATATATATATATACAATTTTTGCTCGTTTAATAAGAGTAGATTAGATGAGGTGTAGGTAATTGTTTCTATGCTAGAATTGAAGAGAATGTTTTCTATTTTAGCACGTGCAGATAGTATTTTTTTAACGGTTAAATTGGAAAAGTTCCGGACCACTTCATTCGCCTCTCTCCCGGCCTCAGTCTTTGCCGACACTTATAACCAGCACACCTTCAAAACTCGGGTGCACAAACACCTACGCCTCAACCCTTTCAATTGATCAAATTCTTCTTCTCTTCGGTAATGAAAGGGTCTTTCGAGATCCATAGGGGCAGCATCAAAGACTAAATTAGAACTTGCATCTGGGCGACGAAAACCCTAGAAATATGTTTACCATTGAAGTCCACATTAAATTAGGCATGATATTACTATGGCTTTTGTTCTGGCGAAATCAATAATCCCTCGAAAGGCTTCATTTACGTGAAATACAGGATTTTGTAAGACTCAACACCCCTACCCGTTTAAATTGGATACTAACCGAAGAAACGCATTCGCCAACTCGTTTACCCCTATGACATCTAAAGACTGGAACTCTTTTCCTCCACCCGTATTCCCAGCAACATCCTTCAATCTTTCAAGACAGGCATCCACGAATACCTTCAACTCCGACCAAATCCCTAAATCTCTTATTTCCAAGATACAAGGGTCCACCGCGTACTAGAGAGGTTGTATATTTTTGGGTGCAACTTCTTCATGTATCAGTATCATTTTTAATAAAGTGACAGTAATAAAGAAGTCTGCAATAATTTTTTATTCTTTGCTGTAAAAAAAATCTAACTCCTACTCTACATTAAATGTTATATATTAATCTTTTTTTTATTTGACTAACTCAAGTAGTTCTTATGTGCGTTCTTTATTTATTATATTAATTTTCAGATTGTCGTAATCTTAATAGTTAAACAATTAATATAAGAGCTAGCTGTTAGAGGCCGCACAAGAAATACTTGGAAGCCGCAGTTTCCCACCTGTGCGCTAACTAATAAGGAGACGACTGAAAGTCATGTGGAAGATTTCTCATGCTATTCAAATAAATATGGCGAATTAATGAATTAGTCAGGTATGTATTTTCGTCTCAAATATTCCCGAAATAATCCATTTTCAACTGAAAAGACCTTTGATTAGAAAGAGAGATTCAAATTAAGCTATCCAAATGTTGAATCCTGAAGGGTTGCTGGTCATAAATGAGCGGATCTCCTACCTCTTGGTGTCAGAAACTTTTTATTGATCAGGGAAAATAAAGAAAAAAAGGATTCATCCATATGGTGAGATCTGACATCAATGATTATCTAAAGCCGTAATCAAATGGAAATGAAGGATACATTAATGTTCCCTATGAAGAATATAACGTCAAGATTAGAGGTAATTTGACAAATAGCAATTGAAATACTCGATCAAAACCCACAAATCCGGTTTATGATTGAAGAAGTGTCAATCTGCGCAATGGGATTTCAGCCTAGATCTCCAAGGGCGGCTTACATCCACAGTTTATCAGGCAGACATATAAACGATATATAGATATGATTTGGAAAAATTGTATTTATTGACCAAATAAACTTTTTAAATATACGAATCGAAATAAAGTTTGTTTTATACAGTTGAAAATATTATTAGAAATAAAGTTAAAAAATGCGAGAGAGAAGCATTTTTATTTTATTTTTTTTATCAGAAATAGATGGAATGTTTTCGAAAAATTGTAAAACATTATATGATTTACAATGTTGCATCATTCGCATCCATAATAAATTAGTATAAAAAATAGTAGGGAACTGGACAAAATTAAAAACAAAGAGTTTAAATTGAAAGTTTTTGCCGAGAGTAGCAGAATTTTTATATATTGTAGGAAACAATAAAAGAGTGTGTCTTCTGCTGGAATTATAAATTTTGTTGTTTATAACGAGACTATAGTTTCGAGGGCTTTGCCCTCAACCTTCATCAGTAATTTATGAATTAATTCCTGTGAATACATTGTAATAGACTGATGAAGAGGGCAAAGCCCTCGAAACTATAGTCTCGTTATAATTAAATAAAATTTATAATTCCAGCAGAAGACTCTACTCTTTTATTGTCTCCTTCAACAAAGAGTTTGTTATTTAATCGGCCAGATGTTTCGTCAGTTTAGTTTTCCTCAGTGGCTAGAATGATAAAATTAGGAAAATTATAAAAAACTTATAAATAAATTAAATATTAGATAAGGTTAGAAATACCGAATTTTTGTCACTCTTTGTCAAAAAACAATTTCAATATAAGATAAAAGATCATTAATCTTTCTTTAACATATTCTTAGCTCAAATTAATCAACAATCTTGGAAGCAACTTTTTTTTAACAATTAAAAATTTTTTCAAACATGTTTATCTCTGAATAAAAAACGGCGACAAAAATTTTGTTTAATTGTTAAAGAGAAAGTCGCTTCTAAGATTGTTGATTAATTTGAGGCAGAATATGTTTAAGAGAAGAATTAATCATCTTTTGTCTTATAGTGAAATTGAATTTTGACAAAGAGTGATAAAATGGGGTATTTCTGACTTTATCTAGTATTAAATTTATTTCTAATTAATTTATAAGTTTTTTACAATTTTCTGATTTCATCATTCTAACCACTGAAAGTCGAATAATCTGACGAAATGTCATCGGCTCATTTAATGAAAAACTCTGTTTTTAATTTTGTCTAATTCCCTATTAGTTCTGTTACTAATTTACTATCGATGCGAATGATGCAACATTGTAAATCATCTCGCGGGGACGTCTTTTTGCCTCATTAAATGAATTTAAAAGAAAGAAGGGCAACTTATAACTTAGATCTTGGTAACATAGATTATATAAATGTATAAGTTTATTTGCACCAAGCAGAGGACAACTTCATTGATTTTTCTTTATGAATCAACAGCACTACTAGTCTCGGCAAAGTTTTTTTTTAAATTCTCATTATATTAGACCAGATATTTTGAAGAGTACAAAGGCAATTTGAAACTATATTGCTCGCTAAAGAAAAATAGTAACACACACACACACACACACACACATATATATATATATGTTAACATTAGATGAAAGCGAAAGTTGAAGCTTTTATCCGGTCACTGCCCTATTTTGGTGCAATTGGGACCAGACTCGTTTTGATAGTGAACCAAGAGTTGAAAAAAGATACAGGACCCAGCCGGGTATGATCAGACATCTTCCGCGTTAAGCCCGCAGATGCCTTCTCCATTTAGGCGATGGATCCCCTGACTAGATCCTATAATCAAATTTTTATATATATATATTCAACTCTTTAGCTCAGGCGCGCTTTCTCCTATTTTCCTAATAGTATGGTTCTTATAAATTTACTACAATTCCCATCTGTCTGATTCTTTGGGGAATCGAAACAGATGAATTTTGTTCAGATATTCAATAATAAATTTTATTTAGAATGTTTATATGTTAACATTAGATGAAAGCGAAAGTTAAAACTTTTATCCGGTCACTGCCCTATTTTGGTGCAATTGGGACCAGACTCGTTTTGATAGTGAACCAAGAGTTGAAAAAAAGATAGGGGATCCATCGCCTAAATGGAGAAGGCATCTGCGGGCTTAACGCAGAAGATGTCGGATCATACCCGGCTGGGTCCTGTATCTTTTTTCAACTCTTGGTTCACTATCAAAACGAGTCTGGTCCCAATTGCACCAAAATAGGGCAGTGACCGGATAAAAGTTTTAACTTTCGCTTTCATCTAATGTTAACATATAAACATTCTAAATAAAATTTATTATTGAATATCTGAACAAAATTCATCTGTTTCGATTCCCCAAAGAATCAGACAGATGAGAATTGTAGTAAATATATATATATATATATATATATATATATACACAGCTTTCTGATTAGTTTTGGCTCTGATGCCCATAAAATCAGTTTTATTTTTCTAAGCTCATTTCCTATATCTTAAGGGCATCGAATACTATCACTTGTAGATGTAAGCTGTCTATGTAAAATTTAATTTTATAGTTTTCAAGATAGAATACTTGTGAAATAGAATCTCTCGTAAATAAATGCAATACTTTACTTACATGCTACGCAATGTAAATGAAAATAATCAACCTAAATCACTTTCTTATAAATTAGCAAAAACTTTTAAATTCAAAATTCCGTAATTATTGGTTCAACGGTCAAGCCAGTATTTTGTGAACATTCTGAGTAATAAATCGGGGCAATGGACTTCGGTTTTTGTTTTCACATATATATTATGTGCCGTATTATGTGGATACGAAACATGGGCTTTAACCAAAGTCCATGAAAACAAATTAAAAACAACTCAGTCCGCGTTAGAGAGAAGACTACTTGGCATCACTCTCCAAAGACAACGCTTTTTTAATCTTCACAATAGAGACATCAGAAATATGTCCTCGGTGAAGGACATTTTGACTCACGCTGACGAAGCCAAAGATAACTGGGCGGATCATCTTGTGAGGAGAAGAGATATTCGGTGGATTACCGCTACCCAGCTGTGGATCCCCAGAGACAAAGTGAGACCCCCTGGACGTCCGCCAATTCGATGGGGGGGACTCTCTAAACTACAAAAACACGGTTCGAGACACGAGTGGGCGTAAAATAATCCAGTACTGGACGACGCTGGCAAGAGACAGAAGGGCATGGCGTAGAAATTAGGACCCGCATGTACCAAACAGACGAACTGTGGAACGGGTCGTCTAAGTAACTAAGTAAGTAATTAATAGAGATTGTGGTGTTGGCGCAAGGTGAAACATCTATAATAAATATAAAAGTAAATAAATATTATATGAAATATTCATTTACTATGAGTAATGTGAAACAAGTAACCTAGAAATCTTAACTCGTAGTAAATGAATATTTCATATAATATTTATTTACTTTTATCTTTAACTAAGTAAGTATATATATTATCTATAATCTATATCATGTAATAATATAGGATATAATGTGAAGTATTGCGATCGCCTGCCGGGGTACTGACTATATGAAATTAAATTAGGTTGGAGTTGGTGGTGTTTCACCAACTCCAACCTAATTTAATTTTAACAATGTTTCACTATAAACCAAACACCGCGTGTCCCTAAATTTTATTGACTATATGAAAGCTTCTATCTGGGAGGTGAAAAAAGTTAATTTTATTTTGTGACTTCTAGGTGGAAGGAATCTATGCTCTTGATAGTTTGAAACCGGATTTAGAACATAAAACCGGATATTGTGGTCTCCCGAGGGTATAAAGTGACAAAAAATCAATTAGTCAGTGCGTATGTACGTACGTATGTACCCCTGCGTTTGGCAACCATGAGTCTTAGAGTTATGAAATTCGAAACTTAAGCTCAATATAGGCTAGAAGGAGTACAAGTAAGTCTATGGTTAAAATCCTACCAACGGAAGTTGACATATACATGAAAGATTTTTTGTTTTTTGAGATTTTCTCAAAAACGGCTCAAACGTATTTGTTTGTTTTTTTAAATTGTTCTATATCAATGGTCATGAGCTATTAGCGGTTTATAAAATTCGACTTGTTTACCTGAATTCGAAGTCTAAAATAATATTAATATATTGCTTTTAACTAAAACCAGGTAACGTAAAGAATAGTCTAGAAATGCTGTCCGCCTGTATTTATGCAACCGAAATACGCCTCTGGATAGGCCTAGCCTACCCTACAGGCGTCCTTGTTAAATGAATATTTTTCATGTTAAAAATTTGTCGGCCATCTCCCATGAGCTCATTTCATATTTTTCGCAACCATAAGTCTCAGAGCTACGAAATTCGAAACTTAAGCTCAATATAGGCTAGAAGGAGTACACCAAGATTTTGGATGAAATTGATTCACATATGCGGTATTACTTTCGAGCAAGATGTTAATGAAAAATAATAACGGGTAGATAAAATATGTGATGTGCATTATTTGAAAAAAAAAGTTTATTCTCCCGTCGCTTTCATTTCTGCTAATTACGTATTCAGAATATTCTTATGATGAATGGGATTTTGAAAGAACAGCAATCCAAACTTTCTTCTTGTTCATAAAGATGAAACGAGCGTCTTTTTTCATTAGAACCAAACTTGAGAAAATTTATTTATTAACTGACTGAACAAATAAATGTCAAATATTTGAATCAGGCTTTATTGATGTTGTTTGATAAATTTTCAGTAAAGAGGAAAGTATTCGAGATGGGAATTATTAAAGAGGAAAAGTTAGGCAGATAGGTAATATTATCTTCGGAGGGCTAAATCATGGCCGTATCCAGTGGGGTTGTTAGGCCCTTAACATCATACTTTTTCAAGGTATAAATAAACATTCAATAAAAATTTATTAAAATAAAGTACGCTGATAAAAAAAGCAATCTGGGCATCAGGAAGGTCATGTCTCCTTAGGGTGGTCCTTATTTTGGGTATTTTCGAATTTTTACGCTGGCAGAAGATTATATGGTTATATCCCCAAAGTTTCAAAAGTCTCTAACTCAATTTTAACCTGTGCCGCACAGCGATGAAAGTTTCTCATCTAAATAACATGGGGTTTTTGGCATTGGACGATCAATTTTTTTATTCCGGCCAAAGTAATCGTTCAAAAAATTAAACCTTTGTAGACTTTAACCTTATAATATTAGCTATTCTTCAGAATTTTTACAGATTTTTAGCTATTATAAATTTGGAGTTATAGCTAGATAAAATACTGCTATATCTTAGTGTTACTAAGTTATAGATACCAAAATAATAATATCTAAAAATCTGCAAAAATTCTGAAGCATATCTACTATTATAAGGATAAAGTCTGCTTACTTTGGCCTGAATAAAAAATTGATCTTTCAATGTAAAATAACTCGTGTTATTTAGATGGGAAACTTGCATCGCTGTGCGTCACAGGTTAAAATTGAGATAGAGACTAGAAAATGAAAGGATATTTTTTTATTTATTTCGAACAATATGAGCCTCTGTCACCGCAAAAATTCGAAAATACCCAAAATAAGGACCACCCTTGACTCCTACACCTAGGAGTATATTAATACTTCCCTAATTCCCGCTCCCCCCACCACCAAAAAAAAGTTTTATAGCTACGGCTTTGGATTAAAGTAATTAATTAACTAGAAAATTGTTTACTTCAACTGTTTAAAATGGATATAACGCAAGAATGGATATTGAAGAAATTTCGTTTCAATGCCAAAATTTTCGTCTTTGAAAAATCAAATCCTGGCCCCTAAAATTTCTCACATTTTCAATGGAACTGAGTAATTCTATATTATTTTCATTACTAGATTAGATATTGAGATTTTTCTCTAAAAAATAGATTATTTCAAAGATTCCCAATTATATGTATTTATACCTTTTTAATAAGGTATTTTTTTCAGTAAAAATAATTTTTATTTTATTTTTATAAAACTTGTCTAATCTAGTCTTCTAGAAATCTTCAATCCTTCTATCCGCACCCTTTTGAGCAATTTTTCTCTAATACTCCATTGGAACTATGCAACCGACTTGTTTCATTTGACGAAAATTCATATATCCCTTCCTTTTAATATAAATATTATCTATTATATTATATTAATATTATCCTCTGATAACACAGCTCAGCGAAGCTAACTTTGGAAAAGATTTTGGTACTATTAAGTAAAATTCTGATTCCTACGCCCAATTCAGGAGAAACTCGTATCTATAAATATGGTGAACCTGCTTATGTACTTTTCAAAATTTGATAGGATTAGCAAAAATCAAATTTATTTTCGTATGCATCAGCTGAAAATCTATAAGAATTATATAAAATTATTTAAACAACTTTTTCATCGTAGACAAGTGTAATTAAAAAAGAAATTTAGATGTGAATTCAGAGCCAGGCAACAAGAGTAATTAATTGATCCATTAGAATTGTCTGGAAAGAGGAGAAAAATAATTTAAAAAAAAATTCTGTCTGTATATGTGTCTGGATCTGGATACCTATGATAACTCAAAAAGGAAGCTTATAGAAAGTTAATTCCATAGTAAAAATAATTGTTTTTCCAAAACGAGAAAGACAGCATATATTTTATCCGATAGGAATAGAATTAAAAAAAATCACAATATAGCGTGATCTATTAGTTCCAAGATGCAATTGTTATTATTGGCTTTTTGGTTTGATTCTTGAAGAGGTAAAAAACAACGCTTTTGACACATAAGTAATATTACTAGGACCATTCCATCTCGGATCTAATAGATGACAGCCTCTTGTGATTTTTTTTCGATATTTTGATCTCTCTAGACACTAAACTACTGATGATATCTGCGTGTCTGTCTTTCCACCTAGCTGTTAGATTCCCTGGCTTATCGAAGAACCGTTGCGCTTTTTCTAAACACGAATAAGCAACGCTGGATTTACACTAGGGGCACTAGGATCTAGTGCCCAGGGCGGCTGAAATTTGGATTTCCATATTGAACGAAAATAGGCTGACTAGTTTAGCCATTCTATGCATTGAATCAGATTTACTTCAAGGTTAGATTGTGAAGATTTAATTTTCAAGTTTGCAATTCAAAAAGTCAGACGCGATTGCCTATGAAAATATGTATTATATTGTCGCAATTTATGAGCAATCGTTTTGTTTGTCAATTTATAATTTTCAATACGAAAAAAATTGTTTTTTATGTAATTATCCTATTTATAATAAAAAGATTTTCAACTATAAATGAATCACTTTATTTATTTGAAAATTGTCTATCAAGCATTTACCAATTTTATTTAGGGTTTAGGTAATGGGGCGGCATTTTTCAGGGTGCCCGGGGCGACACTTGGGATAAATCCGGCCCTGCGAATAAGCACAAATTTAAAATACACCGGAATTAACTTTTAATATTGTTTTAATTTAGTGTTTGTTTGTTATTAGAGCGAGGTAAGTGGAAGTCAAGGGGTGTTCACTAAACACGCCAGAATATTATTTTCTTTGTTTGTAACTAATCCAAACAATAATTTCTGGCCAAAAGTTGTGTTACTACTAAAAACATTATTTATTTAAAAACAATTGAAAAAAAATCAATCTTTTTATTTAAATTTTTAAAAATAAACTTTTTACTTTAATTTTATGTAACTACTCAAAGAGTATATATTTTGTGAGTCAATGGGTGCAATTTTTAGAGACAGTGAATTCCATTTCGATTTCAGAATTAGATATGCTAGCCTTCCTCTGTTGATTATTTATTTAAGTTACTGGCAATCCCTTTACAGTTAACAGCCAATACTAGTGTAAAAATATCTGTGATAGTCATGCAGGCCGGTAATCTAATCTAATAATGATTTTATGCTAGGCCAACTCGGCTTTGTTTAAATAATACAAATGGGAACGAAAACAAAGGTTTAAATAAACAAGAAAATATAAAAGACGGAGTAGAGAATTTGAATATTTTGCAAATATTCGAAGGGACTTGAATTGTCGGTCATCAAATAGATAAATATTTATCATAAGAGAAATGTTTCAATTGAGACCTCCTAGATCAAGGGTGTCCAACCTTTTGGCTTACACGGGCCACATTTGAAGGAAAAAAATTGTCTCGGACCGCGGATAAAATTTTATAATTCTATTGATATTTGTTATTCAAAAGATATATTTAATAATGTAGAAATAAGAACTTTATTATTTTTTTAGCTCATAAATAAAAATTTTATACTTGAAAATAATAGAATAATCTAGATAATGAATATAAAATTCTAATAAAGAAACAATATTAAATTTTTCTTTCAGATCGGTATCTAATTGTTGTTCAAGAACATTCAATCAGAAAGTTTGCAAGTAGAAAATTAATTTCTAATGAAAATGAAGTCGAAAAATAGGCCAACATGTTTATTATTTTTCCGGAAATCTTGAAATCTTGTTCCAGATTCCAAATTTAAAATTAGCACTTTTATTTTTCTAAACTTCACAGATTTTCAGAATTCTTATTTAGAGAAAAAAATTATCAGGCTAAATTGTTGTGTGTTTTCCAGTATCTAGATATAAATCTCAATGTTTTAAGGAATTTTACGACTTTATATTGGGCCACGGACAGCCCTGGTTTAAAACGAATGGAATTAAAGAAGGACACGAGGAATGATAATTTATTTTTTAAAAGGGTCACTGATATAATAATTCCTGACTATCCATTATCTATTGACATGTAAGAACGTGCAAAGATCTAAAAGACGAGTCCTGACAAGTTTTAGCCCAGGAGAGAAATTATCAATTAATTGTGATTGTTCTAAAAAACCCCAATTACTAGAATGATATAACTATAGACTTGGTTAGTGTCGTAGGATATAAATTACATATTTTAGAATATGAGAAGAAGAAGAATTTTTAAATATTCGAAACTTCATAATTTTTTTGTCTTATATAGTTGAGCTTATAATTTTGCTTTTAGTGAGTTTTATTCTTGAAAAAAAGCTTCACGTATTGTACAAATGTACATTCATATTTCGAAAAAAGGAATAAATATATCTCTACATATAAATTTAATGTTTTAAGGAAGTTTATGATTTTATGTTGGGCCACACTTGTTGCAGTGCTGGGGCTCATGCGGCCCGCGGGCCACGGGTTGGACAGCCCTGTCCTAGATTATACAGAAATTTTCATCTGAATACACAACGTTTCGAACAACTAATTTCGAACCCGATTTCAAATGCTTAGATCTATTCCAAGAGATTTTCTTAAGAGGAAATAAAAGAAATTTAAAATTCTCTAGTAAGTAAAATTATAACTTTATAAGAAAATAATTAAATTATAAGAAAATATTTAGATTGTTTATTAAAAATAAATTTATAGAAAGAGAAATTTCGACTGGAACCACTTAGGTGCCTATTTTTTGAGAATGAATGACATGTCAAGTACTCATTCCATCAAAATAATTCCCCCAGGAGTTGAAAACGACTCGAGAACTTAATGTCGAAACGTTGTGCACTCTGATGAGCAATCTAGGCGAAAAATTATTTTTCGATCAGCCACCAAACCGTCAAAAAATAATTGTCAGACATTTTTAAAGAAATAAAGTTTCGACCCCTAGTTTTGAAGTAGTTTATATGAAATAAAGTTTTGCCACCTAATTTTGAAGTCGTTTTCAAATCTTTTTGAAATACATGCTTAGAAATCAGAATGTGGATGAATACGGTTTGTTAGTTGTTATTTCTTCTGGGGCTCCCAGAGGAGTGAAATTCAAAAACCAGATTATTTCAAAATACAAACTCACATCAGCCTCAAAATTTCAAAAAAGGAGAAGGACATCAGAACATTGTGCATTATGGTGGTATTAGGTATATCATTAAAAATGTGTAAGTGGATTCAATGGAGACGTATTTTATAATCAACTACCACAAAGCATCAAATCTGTAACTAATTATACTATAACCAACTTTTTTCCACAAAAAATTATATTCATTTACATTTTGTGATTTTTTCATTTATTTCTATATTAAATATACATTTATATTTAATAAACATTCAAAAAATTATTAGAAAAAAAATTCAATTGATAAAGGAGAACTTCTCTCGAAACGTTTGGGATTCTAATAATAAACGTATGAAGATTGAATTTTATAAAATATTTTTATTTATTTATACATATATTTATATTTGGTATATATTGTATATGATTACTTGAATCGAGCAGAGGACAACCTCATTGATTTCTCTTTAGGTAACATTTACTTTGCCGCCAACAATAGTTCCGCAGGGTCCTAAATACTAACTGTGTTAAATTTGGTTCGTATCGGATAAAGGGCCTAGAGCAGTGTTCCCCAAAGAGGTCGATACCACCCTCTGGGGAGGAGGGGGGTTATAACGAGCCATGGTGGCCTAGTAAGCAAGTGGAGGGCGTTGAATAAAAATATTTGACTAATGGAAAGCATAGAAGAAAATTTTGAAAACCAGTTCTTACATGTTACATCTATTTTGTGTATCATGCAAGATTTAGTACTCTGTTTGTATATATAAATATAGAATGAATGAATATTGTGTAACATGCATGTTTTCATTTTCACATATAAACAAGTCAAGATCTTAGGAAAAACTACTTAATAATTTTTCTTACATGTAAGAATCACGGAAATTGAAAACAAATTGACAAAAAACAACCCGGGTTTTTATTTTACCATACAGGGTATGGTCAAGTATTGTAATCGTGCATGAAAAAAGTGTTTTTTTTTCTTCTTTTTTACGAAATATCTCAAAAACGGCTGGAATGACCATATCTCGACCACTGCTAAAGCTGCAGCGCGCAAGCTTGGTCTCCTATTTAGGTCTAGAGGCTGCGCTGTTATACTCCCAGTCAACTTGTTATACTGTATAAGGCTCAAATTCGTCCTTGTCCCGAATATGGCTCTCATCTGTGGAGGGGTGCCTCCAAGCATTCTCTTGTTACACTGGATGCGATTCAAAAGCGAGCAATCAAACTAATAGGAGACCCGGTTCTAACCACTCACTCGACTCCCTGGCTCACCGGAGAACCGTTTCTGCCCTTTCCCTGTAATACAGATACTATCACGGTGTCTGTTCAGTCGAGCTGAAATCAATTATCCACCCTAAAGCCCTCTTTACGAGAAACACGCGGTTTTCGAACGCTCAGCACCCCTTCGCTGTCAAATTGGATAAAAGTCGAACAAGCGCTTTCGCCAACTCTTTTATCCCTATGACCTCCACATCCCTGCCACCATCTTTCCCGCGACTTATAACCTTCAGCTATTTAAGACCCGTATCCACAGATACCTTCGACTCCTGCCCAGCCCATAAAATTCTTTTTTCTTCTTTTCACGATGGCGGGGCCAACCCAGGCCTTTGGGGGTTGCACCTTTTTGGTGTAACTCCTTCTCTCATCATTTTCATAAAAAAACTATTTCGATTAAAAAAATTGAGCGAAACCATGGTATTTTTGCTCTAGAAAAAAGCTCTAATAAGTGAACATGGAAAAAATTATATTTTTCGAGATAATAATTGTTTTGTCAAAATGTCTGTTGGTCTGGTTGTCTGTTAGTTAGTTAGTTAGTCTGTGCGTTACCAAATTTTTGTGGACGAGCTAGCTCAAAAACTAGTTTGAATATCGAAACCAAATTTCACACATAGTTTTGGTCCATTGAGATTAAGAGCTGATTAGATTTTGGTGCATATTGACCCATTGGGGGTGGAGGGGGGGTTAAAAATTAAAAATCTAGGTCGTTTGAGCAAACTCAACCAAATTTTGTATACATAATCAGTGGACCCCCAGAAGTCTAAAAATGCAAAAAAAAACGCCCAAAATGGGGGTGGAGGGTCCAAAAATGAAAATCTTGGCCATTCACCAAACTCAAGCAAATTTTGTGTACATAATCAGTGGGTCCTCAGAAATCTAAAAATGCAAACACTAACCGCCCAAAATGGGGGGGGGGGTGTCCAAAAATGAAAATCTTGGCCATTTACCAAACTCAACCAAGTTTTGTATACCTAATCAGTGTGCCCCTAGGGGTCTAAAAATGCAAATACTAATCCCCTCCCCTACATGATTATAAATAATTTTATTAAATATTGATGTAAGTGAGGGGCCAGGTTGTATGGTAAAGTCAAGTGGATGGCCATATCAGAACACGTCAGCTTATTTGGTTGTCCTTTGATTCAGAAAAAAAAAAAATAAGAAATAATAATAATAAATTTAAAATCTCGGATTAAATAGAAGATATAATTTTTTCGAAAAAATCTAATTTTGCTAGTACCTATAGGCAAAATGAACATTTTAATTTTAACACAGTTCAAGTCAATTACAATTATATTAATTTATATTAAAAATAATTTATTTTATTTAGGGACGAATCTAAGATTTTAGTAGAAACTATTTTTACCTTGCATATCAGAGGGCTAAGGGCTTTGTCCTCTCAGGAATCGAACCCAGGAATCGAACCCAAGGGCTAATAAATTGCTTGAAGGACAGTCACCAATACCCTTAAGATAAATCTCTCTCCGATACGCAATATATAAGAAAAAAATTTAAAGATTTTTCACTTCTTTCAACTAGAATGGAAAAAAATTTTCAGTGTCGGACTCTTCATTTAAATAATAAATGTAAAGATTTAAGCATCTTTTTTTGAAAAAAGATGGAATTTTTCAAAAATCAACCCAGATAATTTAACCACAATTATATTAAAATGAATAGATATTCAAAAAAAGATGATTAAATCTTTACAATAATTATTTAAATGAAGGGTCCGACACTGAAATTTTTTTCAGTTTAGCATGATTTTTGCTTTTCCCTTCTAGTTGAAAGGAGTGATCTTTAGCTTTTTTTCTTAAATGCTGCGTATCGGAGAAGAGATTTGTCTTAAGGACGTTCCCTAAAAATCGATTTTCTTGCAATCCTTTTAAAACTTTGAATACACATATTTATAAGCTTATAAATTTTTTTCAATAGTCCTTGGGGCACTAAATTTGTAAATATTCACCATTGAAATTTGCAAATTTAACACGCGAACCCTATCCCGATTGATGTTAAAGCGACTGTTTCGATAAATAACAATCGTAATTTTCTTGAAATTATTTTGAAAAACAGAAAATTATTAACTGAAGATATAACAAATATTTTTCTATTAAAATAATTCTATCAAGTGGTATTCGTTTTGTATGAAAAATGTTAAAAGTTAGGTACTTTTGATGGTTTTTGTTTTTTCTGCCATGGCATAGCAAGTGAGGATGGCGACTTGACAACGTTGAACTAAAATCACTCAATTTTTCCATATCTAAAAAACTTCTGCAGCTGGTACATTTGAGATTTTTAGCTAATTCTCTCAACCTAACTATACTGATATTATGTGGAATTTCGCATTTAGCTGTTTCATGAATTTTTTTTTTTTTTTTTTATTCTTTGTCTTTTAGCGTCGGTAAGGATGCAATGTTGCCAGATCCGAGAAAAGACGCAGGGAAAAAGAGCGAACTGCATCTGAGCTATATTAGGGAACGTCCTTAAGGGATTGGGTGACTGCCCGGCAAGCAATTTATTAACGTTTGGGTTGGATTCCTGAGAGGACGAAGCCTTCTGATATGCAATGTAAAAATAGTTTCTACTAAAATCTTCGATTCGTACCTAAATAAAATAAATTATTTTTAATATATTTGTGCTTAAATTATCTATGTTGATTTTTGAAAAATTCCATCTTTTTTTCAAAAAATATCTACTCAAAAAAATTGAAATACTATTTTTGAATTGTAAAAAAATGAAAAAAATTCAAAATACAGCCCTGTGGAAGTATTTCCTCAATATTAATTTAATTATGGAAACGAAATTAAAAGGCTAATTTGAAATGTTTTTGTATATTCAGTTATTCCACAAAGTTGAAGACATTTTCTTCACGCTATGTAAATTGATGGTGGTGTTCTAGTTTTAGAGTACATATCTACTTATCCATAATTCATACAATTTATATATATCGCCAACTCGAAATATCTTTACCTCTTTATTCAGATCATGTACAAGTTAATTCATTCATGGATTGGGTTTCCTTATCATGATAGAATTGTTGTTATATTAGATTTGAAGATAGAAATAAGAACAGAATTCGAAATGAAATTAATCAATTAATATTTTTTTAGTAAAGATTTTGTTTTTTCAGCTTAAAAAAATTGGAAGATAAAAATAAAGAGATATGGTTTTTGACGAAATAAATCATAAAAGATTGATGCTTTTTTTTAAATAAACTTTAAATAAAAATCACGAGAGAGTTATATCCCTCATGGTTAATTTTTATTGCATGCGAGAAGGGTAGTGTTTACCATCTTAAGGGCCAGTTGTATGTCGGTTGGTAAACTCTTTTTGAACGTTGGTATAGGGTAAAAGGCTGAGATGCCCAATCAGATGAAAGTGCCTGTCATCTGAGTGTCGGTTGGTAACTCTTTTTAAACGTCGGCAAAGGGTAAAAGGCTGGGATGGCCAATCAGATGAAAGTACCTGCCAATCAGATGACAGGCACTTTCATCTGATTGGCCATATCCCAGCCTTTTACCATTTGCCGACGTTTAAAAAGAGTTTACTAACCGACATAAACTGGGCCTAAGAATCGAACCCATGGAAAATAACAATCCGGCTCAATCGGCTACCCTGGGAGGTGGATCCATCTGATATATGCTTTGTGTTAAATATTTTACTAAAAGATTTGAACTTCATTTGTAAAATTCCGCGGTCTAGTGGTAAAAATCGACTCCATATTATACAGGGCGTGCTAAGATTACTATTCTTTCCGTTATTCATAAAAGGGGTCAAATGTTCATTTTTTCAAATGAGACCCCCTGTATGTTACTCAATAAATTGAAAGACGAAGAAAATTGCTTTAAGACGATATATCATGTTCCTATACCTAAAACATCAAGTTTGAATCGTTCTCCACAAACTCTGGTGTTCCCCAAGGCTCTGTAATCTCCTCCACACTCTTCCTTATTTATATAAACGACCTTATTGATCAAACGGCAAACCCCACTCATTGTTACGCCGACGATAGCACTCTACACGGCAAACCCTCTCTCCCGAATAATCGAATCAATATTGCCTCCTCAATTACTCTCGACCTAGACAAACTGAATAAATGGGGCTCTCAAAATTTAGTTAACTTTAACTCAAATAAGACTCAATGTTGTCTAATTTCTAGGCGCGAAAATAGAGATTTCCCTGATATTCACTTCGATTCGAATACCCTAAAAATGTGTGACAGCCTATCCATGTTGGGCGTCTCTGTCGCATCTGACCTGTCTTGGAATGAACACATCTCCTCTGTGGCAGAAATCTGCAGCAAGGAAGATTGGCTTCTTATTCAGGTCCAAGCGATTTTACAAACCCCCACAACTTCTCACCATCTACAAGGCCCAAATCCGTCCCTGTCTCGAATACGGCTCTCATCTGTGGAGAGGAGCCTCAAAATATTCTCTTGCTACCCTTGATGCAATTCCGAAACGAGCCGTGTGGCTAATTGACGATTCTACACTCACCGACTCCCTCGACTCGCTGGCTCATCGAAGAGGTGTCTCTGCCCTTTCCCTTTTCTATAGATACTATCACGGCAGGTGCTCTGATGAGATAAAATCAATAATCCCCCCCCCGAAGCATGCTTTGCACGCAGCACACGTTTTGCCGACTCCCAACACTCTTTCGCGGTCAAATTGGAAAAGTGCCGGACCACTTCATTCGCGAATACATATATCCCCATGACTTCAAGGAACTGGAACTCTCTCCCAGCCTCTATCTTTCCCAGCACCTATGATCTTCAAACCTTCAAAACCAGGGTGCATAGACACCTACGTCTACACCCTCTCACTTAATCAACTTTCCCTTCTCTTCGGTAATGCAAGGGTCTTTCGAGATCCATAGGGGCTACATCTTTACTGGTGCACCCCTTCTTGCATTCGATTGTATTAAAAAAAAAAAAAAAAATTTCTTTAAAAATTCGCTTTTTCGTGAAAATTTCTTTTTAATTAATTTAATTTTAGCTAACCATGGAAATATCAAGCTGATGACAGTTTGTTGACTATTTATAAGTAACTTATAAACAGTTTATTGACGATGTTCAAAAAAATCTCCCAAAATGACCGCAAATATTGATTATTCAAACGAAGTACAAAATAAATTTTGGGAGATTTTTTTGAACATCTTCAATAAACTGTCTATAAGTTACATATAAATAGTCATCAAACTGTCATAAGCTTGATATTTCCATGGTTAGCTAAAATTAAATTCATTAAAATGTAATTTTTCACGAAAAAGCGGCTTTATCAAGAAAACTTGATGTTTTAAGGTTAAGGACATGATATATCGTCTTAAAGCATTTTTCTTCGTCTTTCAAGTTATTGAGTAATATATGTGGGAAATTAATTAAGTGAATTTTCTTGATTTCTGTTTTATTAAGAGCATATGGTTGGCACGTGCCCGGTCAGGAGATTGCGGCCCGTTGTCCATTCTAAAGGCCGTCTTCTGGGTTCCGGGCCCGGCTAAAAGCATTCTGTAATAAATAATATTATGACAACTTGTGTTCGGCTGACACTCATATGCATGTGTGTATGTGTATGTGTTGCTGCTGAGAGTAAGTTGACAACGGCTGGAAGTTAGTTGAAAGCCAGCAGCGCTTAAGATGACATGCTTGTCGATGTGTCGTAGTTTGTCGATTTGATAGCAGTTGTACTATGATAGTTATAAGATGATGTGTATTACAATGTTTTCACGATGACCCCCTAGACACGAAAATGTATAACCCCCCTTTTTGTAAATAAATATATCTTTAATAATAAATACGTGTGTTATTAATCCCTCTGAGCCAAGGGGGCGAAACCACGCACCCTACATATATGGGGGTCTCATTTGAAAAAATGAACTTTTGACCTCTTTTATGAATAACGGAAATAATAGTAATCCTAGCACACCCTATATAATATGGAGTCGATTTTTCAGCGTAAAATAAATACTTCGGGTCTGTCTAAACTACCACCAAAATACTAACTTTTCATGAATTGAGAGCACTTATTTATTTAAGTTTAATTAGGGCCATGTTTTGGACCATATTTAACACAAATTATTTTTTATCTCGAAAACCTATAGAGATAGGTGGACAATATTAACAAAAAAGTATTTTAATAAAAGGGCGGTTCTAAAAACGTGTTAATATACGGGTGTTCTATTAAAAAAAATAAAGTTGTTACGACTTTTCGATGGAAGGCGAAACGTCGCAATGCTGAAAATATTTTAGATCGATAGAACAGATAAGAAAATGCAAGGTGCTAAATTTACATAAAAATCGTGGGTTCCGTTTTCCATAAACGTCTAACGTGCCACCGACCGTGAATCACCATGTATATATATATATATATATATATATATATATATATATATATATATGTATATATATATATAATATATATATAACCTTCTTTTATCGTCTTTTTAATTATAAATATTCTA